>APFE030584225.1:170202-200789 GCA_000404065.3 Pinus taeda
TTGAATGAATAATTAATTAAATTAATTAAAGCATTCAAGCTGACACTCTACTTATCCAAAAAAAAATTATCCCCATTATTATTTATTTCCTTCTAAGCAGCTCTTCTTTATCATCATTCTTAAGTCCTGATGATGGATCCCAGTTGGGATTTGAAACGTTGGCATAAAAATGTTCATACTGTGGGTTCTCCGGTAACTGATTCAACTCTATCATGACTAATGATGTTTGGAAGGTAGTGCCTCGTCTAGAAGACAGGTCAGTTGTATGTTCCACATGGATCTACAAGATTGGGTACATTGCAGATGGCAGTGTCGAGAAGTACAAGGTTAGATTTGTGGCAAAGGGGTATGCACAAAAGGAAGGAATAAAATATGAGGATACCTTTGCCACGGTTGCCAAATATACCTCTATTAGATCCGTCATATCCCTAGCAGCACAAATGGGATGGGAAATTCACCAGATGGACGTCAAGACACCATTATTGAATGGGGTGATAGAAGAAGAGGTATACATAGAGCAGCCTAAAGGCATTGAAACTCATGAGAGACACACTCATGTATGCAGGTTGAAGAAAGCCCTATATGGGCTCAAGAAGGCACCCAAGGCATGGTACGGTCGGATTTACTATTACTTGCAGTAGTTGGGACTCATCAAGAGTGATGCAAATTCCAATCTCTACTATTTGATGGTGGATAATGGGCCTCTCATTCTGGTTTCATATGTAAACGAACTATTTTTTACAGGCTCATCGAGGCTCATAAAGGACTGCAAAGGAACCTTGCAACAGAATTCGACATGAAGGATATGGGGTTGATACACTATTTTCTAGGAGTGGAAGCAGGGAAAAAGAATGGGGAGATCTTCCTTGGGCAAGGGAGATGTGCTACAAAAATTCTTAAGAGATTCAGAATGCGAAATTGTAGACTCATGGCAACACCTATGACTACCAACTGGAAGAAGATAGATGCATCAGGGGACAAGGAAGTCGACCCCACCTTGTACAAATAGCTAACTGGGTCACTCATGTATCTGGTCAACACTAGGCCAGACATTTGCTTCATTGTCAATACCCTTAGCCAGTTCATGGTGGAACCAAAGAGGGTACATTCGACAAAAACTAAGCACATTCTCAGGTATTTGTGTGGAACAGTCAAGATTGGGTTGAAATATACTCAAGGAAATGACGTCAGGTTGAGTAGATTCAAAGATGCAGATTGGGCATGTAGTTCAATTGACAAGAAAAATACCTCTGGGTACTGCTTCAACGTTGGATCAGGGATGATCTCTTGGTATAGTAGGAAGTAGAAGTTAGTAGCATTAAGCTCAACAAAAGCATAATATATGGCGGCCAACATGGCTACATGAGAAGCCATATGGATTAGGAAATTGTTGGTGAGTTTGTTTAGGAAGAAAAAGGGAGTGACCAATATTTACTGTGATAATCAAAGTTGCATAAAACTCCTTGAGAATCCAATATTTCATGATAGGTTGAAACACATTGACATTCATCAGAGACTGTGTTCAACATGGGGTAGTCCAATTGTAGTATGTCCCCACAGGTAATCAGGTAGTAGACATAATCACAAAATCTCTAGGGAGAGCTAAGTTCATCTAGTTCAGAGAACATATGGGTATGGTGGAGAATCTGTTTCAATAGATTCTCAACAACAACAATTAAGAGGGAGTTACAGTGCAAGTGCAGTAGTTGGCAACCGTTCAACAGGGTCAGCAACAGCACAGATGCGACACATGTCAGAGTTACATAGTAGTTAGTGGGCAGCAGTAGCCAAACATCAGCAGCGTGATAAGAGATGATGCAGAGACAGGGTGTTAGTACAGAGGGCAACAACACTATAACACTTTCCTCGCTAAGAGGGAGTGTTAGTTTTTGTAGCATCGAATGTGTTATAGCCACGAAACTTTGTGGAGAGGCTAGAATGAATGAGTTCTCCAAAACCCAGAAATCATTTCTAGAAATTCCACCCAAAAGTGTCTCAATTAGATTATTAACCAATTTTTTATTATTTCCTAAGTCTACACTTAGGGAACATGATTAATTAATTAATATTAATCGAGACGTGGTAAGAATCATCTAGAAACTCACACATATTGACAGGGAATTAATTTGGGCCATCAATTATGTTTTAATCTTGATCGTTGGTGCTCCAACAAAATATTATAAGAAGAAGTCAATGGGTAGATGGAGAACACACTACTGCATATGCTCAGTTGCCCATGCAGATCAATTTTCTCAGTGGTTGAAGCTAAGAAAGAGAATATAGAGCTAGAGAGAGAGGGCATCAAGAGTAGTCTAAAGGTGTAGTATAAATTATGGAAGGTTCAACGTGAGAGAGGACACAGTTCATCAGGGCATTGCACAATCACTGCGCAAAGGATGACATAGTGAGACTAATGTAAGGGCAGAAGGGTAGTTTCGGGGTCATAGAATCATTGTGGAGAGTGAGAAATTTAATACTAAATTTCTCTCAGTGTTTCTTTCTCTATTTTTGTTGTTCGATATCTTGTACATGAATTACTACAAAAGATTAATAAAGAAACCCTCATCTGCTACACTAATTTTCCCACATTGGGTTTTTTCGGGGACGATTGTCAAAAAATAACTATGTTAATATTCTTATATATGTGCTTGAATTTCTCTAATTTTCCTTGCATTTATTTTTCCTTACTATTTAACTTGTGAAGGCTGCAGTGTATTTATTTCGATATTTGTCATAAGAAACTACAAATAAAAACCATTTTTCGTCAACATTTCAAATCCCAATAGGGATTCATCATCAGGGCTTCTTGGATCCCTGTTGGGATTTGAAAGGTTGACGAAAAATGGTTTTTACTGTGGGTTCTCTGGTAACTAAGTCAAAAGATATAAATCACAAGTGTCTAAAATCCAGAAACTGCAAATAATTTGTTTAATTTATTTAACAAATAGAAGAGATAATATCAATTACTGCAGTATGATTCCAGATTTTGGAATTTTCACAGAGAAGGCCATTGACATGTTGGGGCTACAGAGAAAAACAATTGATTCCTAAGTGCCCTAACAAAGATCAAAAAAGGGATAGTTCATGTAAACTCTAGAGGCATCAACCAAAAATCGACAATGCATATTAGAGATGAGGAAGTGTTCTCATGAGCTCTCTAAAACACTGAAATATTCCTCTCGAATTGTTTATAAATATCTTTGGAACCTTAAGATTGCTATAGACTTTGGGAAAGACTATGATTAAAATTTGTGCATATGCTAGTATGTTCAGTGTTCTTATTGAAGTGAATATAGAATGTTTGGCTTGTTACAAAGTTCTAATATGAGTTGATTTGTTGAACATAAGGAATTAAGAATGTTTGATTGGTTGTGAAATTAGGTGTTATTAATCATGCATAGATTAATTGACTAACACATGATGAGTGTATAGACAACTGATATGCACATGAATGCGAGGGGAATGGACTGTAGAGATGATGCAAGAAAGAAAAATGGGTCATAAACCTGCTACAATTTTTAAGGAAACATATTTCTTGATTTAATAAAATTGTTATGTTTATTCATGTGATGAGATTCTAATTAACCTAGAAGCCTGCTTTGCAGAATTTTGTTAGAGGGAAGATGTGCATAAAGGATCAGTCAAGAGGGCCAATTAGATCAATATGAAGCAACTAGTTTTGGGCAACATAGTGAAGTGACATAATGGATTCCATATCATGTGGACTATCCATCAAGCAAGTGTGCATGAATGGTCTCTTGCTATTAACTGCCATCGTTAGTGTGCACATGATATGCATGGGCATATGAGCCTGGTCATGTGAATATTTGAAAGTTAACTCTACAAATAACAACATATGAATAGGTATATGGTAAAGGGCAATGTTAAAATTTGTAAATTGGATACCTAATGCAAATGCCTTTATGGAAGTTTCATTGAAACTTGTACCCAATTGAGTTGATAGAGTTTTTATTAATATATAGAGTTGAGATAATTCTAGGGACTGTTGAATATTGCAATAGTAGGTATTTTACAAGTTTGTTGGAATCTTTCAAAAGGCCTCAATTGAAAGTGCTTGTAATGGTAGCCAAGTAAGTGAGACAAGCGGTAAGTAAAGGTAAAAAGGTAAAGGAATTGGGTAAGAATTCATTTCAATTGAATTTGATATCTTTTGTTTTAGAATTAATGCATGTACTATATGGATGCTAAAGAAGGGGATGATTAAGGCAAGAAACATTCAGCGTGAAAGATTGTAATAACTGGTGTGATGCATGCTAACCAAAATAGAGAACTAATAACTTAAAAATTAAAGAAATGTAACTCTTCGTTTTGGCTCTTTAGGTTGTTGGAATAAATGTTTGATTGCATTATGAAATGTTTAGAATGAATTTGGTGCACATATATGATGCTATGATAGTTTCATTTCAATCTATTTGAAATTAGATGGACTGGTATAATTGTTATATGTGCACTAAATCTGAGATCACTTTAGGATATTATGAATTTTTGCAATACATAGATTGTATGTATAAAAACTTGCAAGTGATTGGTTGATTGAAAGATCAAATTGCAAGTCAAATAGAAGCCACCATGACAATATATCACCAACTACAAGGGAGCCCAACAACATGATTAAAAGGCTCATGCTTATAAGATTTGGCTCCTGAATGAAGCAAGGTTAGGTAATTTAAATTTCTAGTTATAAATATTTGAGTTTAACTCATGGAAATTAAATATTGTGGCACATGTGAAATAAGGGAGCATGGAGCTCAGGAAGAAGACTAACATGATGGTATTATGGCCTTATGGCACTTTGTTTACCTCATGGTAGTCTTCTTCCTGGGCTAGAATGCTCAGAATGGGGGTTTCCCTGGCCCAAAAGGGTGATAGATAACGGGGGCCTATGAAGGAAACCTTTGGACAAGTTGACTACTTGGAATGGTGGTTTCCCAGGCTCATAAAGGTGATTAGTTGATGGGAAGAGAAATATGCCCCACACTCACTAGGATGTGAGCATGACGAGGATTGTTCAGTAAAGACTTAGCTTATTTAGTAAAGGTGAAGCTTGTTTAGTAAAGATGGATATTTTTCAGTAAAGACAGAGTTGGACTCATAACCTATGAATACAAATGAAACAAAGAATAACCATAAAGATGAGTATCAGTTTAAAGAATTATCTGCTAAAATTGCGATTTAATTGCTTTAATTTTTTATGATTAATATCATAAGAATTGTATGTTTATGATCTAGGTAGTTGTTAAATATTCAATAGAGATATATGATGTTGTCACAAACAATATCAGTGTGTTATTAGCATGGTAATATTAGAGTGTTGTTGTGGAAGTGTAGTGGAGATGAATACCTTAGGGACTAGGATATTGTGGTGACATTGGAACCCTATGATATGTATTCATCACCATGAGGTATGTTGTGACAAATGTGTTGTGTTATTAGAGAAATTCAAAGGGATGCCTTGGCTACGAGACTCCATCAAGGCTCTTCCTGTGCGAGGAAGAATTGGCAAGGAATGGATCACTCAAGGGATCGGGGAGGTAAAGAAGGGGATACTTGAACTTGGAAGGTGTGTGGTTGTAAGGAAGAGGAAATCTGAGTAAATTGGTTTTCAAGGAATCATGTGCATACTCATTGGGATAAAAAAATGCATTGGGTGTGTCCCATGAAGAAATGAGCTAAGTTTGTTCCCTGTGGAAGCCTTAACGAAAATGAAAGACATGGCTAGACATGACAATTCAAGACATGGAAAATGTTGTGGATGTAAGAGATACAAGAATCATATTTTGTCTTTATTATTTATTTATAGAATATTGAGGACGATGTTCCTTTAAGGGGTCGGGGTTTGTAACATCCCTCACACTACCCCTATTTTTGTAATGTTAAAATAGTGACTATGTAACGTCATCGTGGAGGCCATGGCTGGATGAGATATTATGTGTAATCATTAAATAAATTAAATGTGAATTTTAATTGGTTGCCTTGAACAGAGGGACACAAAGATCCAATGGTCTAAGGGGTATGCTTGTTGATTGCTTGTAGCATGCATGTTGGTTTCCTGTGACATGCTTGTTGTGTGCCTATTATGTAGATCCATACCAACATAATTTAATCTCTTTAACATTACCCTAACCAAACACAAACCAAGCTAACAAGAATTAAAGGTTTTGGAGTGGGAAACATGGGTGGAGGATGGCGCCATCCCTATCTTCTCCTCGTGGATCGAGACAAAGGGAATGGCAACCTAAGAAGATAGAGTGGATAAGTGGAGATAGTGCCCCCTCTCGAAGAGGGAGGAGGGAGGAGGTGGTGTAATAGAATGAACCAACACCTGGAAGATGAAATGACATGATTAGACGGAAGGGAATAGACAACACAAAAAAATAAACAGTGCAGAACACAATAGTGTAAGGAGAAAATGGGCATTGAGCCATTAGAAAAAAGACAGAAAGAAAAGAGAGAAGGAGCTCAATGTCGAAGGGAGTCAGAGACACTCTCTCAGGTAGCCTATGGAGAATCATAGTTGTCACTGAAGCTCTTGGAGCCAAACTGATAGACTGAACTGGGTTGGACCTTGGGTTGACGCCCTGCGATTGAGCACAAAGGAGTGAGGGAGTTGCGGTGGCAGTTACTGCCAAAGGGAAACAGATAAGTCACTTGGACAGTGGACTCCGCTTCCTGAGTGTGTTACCCAACTTTCAATATTTCCTTGAACAAGCATCCCCTTAGACTTTGGATCCAACTCGAGGGTGGTTAGCTCCAAGAAAGGTTGTAGTGTGGTTGGCCTATTGTTGGGAGGAGAGTTGAAGTGCTTCCTTCAATTTCTATCCATTTAAGCATACATAGATAAATGCAACTTGCTTATGTATATTGCTTTGTGGACTATATTGATTCTTATTATGTCATGAATGGTGCAATATCTTGTGTGTTTATAAATAAAATGAATTCCTTAGTTGTGAGGCTCCCTGTTATGCGCATGGCTGGAATGATATCTTGTATGCTCGTGAATTTTAATGTACGCTTGAAATATGTTGTTCATTACTATGTTCATGTGTTTATGTTCACTTAGATTGACTTCAAAAGCTTGTGGATAAATATACATATAGTTCAACTAGTTCTCTATACCGAGTTTCATACTTAAACTAAAGATTTGGGCATCAAACCCTTGGGGCCACAACTCCCAAAAGTCAACAATTTGTGGTTGCCTCCCTGTTACAACATTAACAAAGAGTGGAGGGTTCAGGTTTAGGCTCCCCGGCCATAAATAATTTTAAAACATAAAGCCTCCAGGCGCGGCGTGAGGCAGTTGCCTCCCCATATCATGATCGAACCTTGGTCTCTTGCTTCAAATGCATATATGTCATTAGGTCTAACATGAGTAAGAGTTAAGACCTCTTTGTGTGGGGATAGAATCTACAACAAGTAGGCATTGGTGGAACCGATCCCCAATGGAACCAAGCTACACCGCCCACCACCTATTGTTTACTGCCCTCACTTTTGGTTGTACATTGATGTTGTGGGTAGTGATGACAACCTTAGCAGCATGAAATGAGCATGACCTAGTGAACCCCTTTAGGATGAGTTGTCGGGTTTACATGGAGGACACATGGATGACATGTGATGATACCACCGCCCACTACCCACCATTGGAAAAGTTTGGGCATGTTGAATGAGTGCGTTCGGCTGCAGTTCCAGTGTAGAACCCCTGCCACAACTCACCGTCTCCACTCTCCCCTCTTGGTTCACACTCAATGTTCAGGATGGTTGTAATGTCCCTTTCCAAGAAGATTGATCTAATTGTTCATTTTCAATTGGAGAGGAAATCCACATCCTAAAATGGTGAAATGAACAATTAAATTGAAACGGGATATAATTGATGTCCCTTTCGAGAATAAGAGACACGAGACAATTAATTTAATTATTTAATGTCATCTTAAAGGTGATGGTGAGTAATTAAACTAAAAGGGGGATTATAAATGACTTTTCATTTGATTAAGAAAGTGACCCACGGTATTTCAACGACCCGTGGTATTTTAATAGGGAAAATTATAAAAGAAAGAAGAGAGTCAATTTAGGGTTATGATTGGATATTTGATAAATTTTTATTGGAGATCTTGTAGCTTATCATATGAGGGGAAATCCTTATAGAATTCCCATTTTTATTGTTGAGATATACACCCTTATTGGTGGTTGTAAAACCACCCTAGCTAATCATTTACTTCTGCAAAGGGGCTAATAGTGAAGTGATATACAACTGGGTGGAGGTTGATTTTATTCTAAGAGGTCAAATTTCATATTTACCGAGAACAAATTTGTGGTGCTAAAAGGGGCCAAGCTCTCAAGGAGATTAGGTGCAAGCGTTTATGAGTCAATTCCCCAAGTTTTGCTTTGAATATTTATGTAAATTTCCTCCTAAAATTTCCATTAATCAAATATTTCTAGAGTTGCAGTAATTCATTTAATTTCTAGTTTTTTATATTGTAAATTTTATTAATTTGTTGGCAATATATATTGTGTAAAATTGTGCACATTTTATGGTGTTTTGGAATCGAAATGCATGTCATAATTTTTTGGAGCAAACGCCTTATTAATGTTTAATTAAATTAAAAAGGATATTATAGTGGTATCAGAGTTGATTTTCCTACCAATATGAAGGGTTTATTTAATAAAATGCTTCCAAATCAATAGGAGAAATTGTTCGTGGAAGTAATACAAAAAATTGAAGATTTGAGCCAAAAATATGAAGATTATAATAGAGAAATTGAATATTATAACAAAGAATCACTTGAAGATTACAATAAAAGAATTGAAAAATGTAGCAGAAATTTCACAAGAATGGTAGATCAGATGAAGCATGGGCATCATCAATGACGACGAAAGGAAAAAGAAATTGTAGATCTAAAGCAACAACTAAAGAATAGAAAGCAGACACAAATGTGAGCAATGATCGAGATAAAAACATGAAAGAAGAATTTGCGAGTAATATGCCTAGTGATGGATTGGAAGTTAGTGGCTACACGGGGCAACATAGCAGTGATGGAAGCACTGTTTCAAAATTTTCATAAGTACCATTGAGGAGAAATGATGTTGAAGCAGAGGTAGAGGTATCCATCACTCTAAGCAATGAAGTATTAGCCTAGGTTGTAGATGAAAAAGGAATAGTTCTTGTTTCTACAAGGTCCAAAGGTAAAAACCATGGTAAACCTACTAAAGAAAAATTTGGAGAGGTTGCACCCATTGAGATGATATATGGGACAAAAAGCAACAAAAATGGCCCAACATTTTACAATACAAATGATTCAGTGTCATTGTTGATTGATGATTGTAATCAAAGGCCTTCTACTCCACTACTTAATAACACAACCATAGTTTTTAATCGAGACAATGGTAAAGATATGTTCAAAAGTGTGGAATATTCTCACAAGGAGGGTTAGCTATTTGAAGACAATAACGACCAGAGGTTATTAGGGTAGAAGAGTTGTTATTGTGCACATTGCAGCGTAAAATGAATGCACATATAATCAAGGATGCACACCTACTAAAGGAAATTGCAGGAAAAGCTTATGTTGCATGTTTGTGATTGGTGCACTGTTGCACAAAGATACAGCGAAAGGACCTTTGACGCATCTTGCTTACAATTTGCTTTGAGAAATGACTGAAGTCTTGTTTCTGGTGGCTCTTCCTCCTATCAAGATGATATTTTTGGTTTTGAGGGCAGCCTGATTTTGAGAATCCTGTTGCAAAGTCACCAATTCAAGAGGACAATTCCAACAAAGTTCTGACATCTAATTGGAATTCTCAGGACAAATCTCCTATCCAAACACATGGTTGGGGATGTTTGAGTTTGATTCAAAAGAATGGATAAGAGTGGTTGGGGTGAAAATCTATCTATCAACATGGATGGATTAAAGATTGACCAACAGTCACAAGCCAATGGTTGGAACACTAGTTCCAAGGAAATGGGAAATGGATCAGAGATTGAGCTTTTTGTTTAAGGTCAACGATGAAGAACCACAAATAGATTGCGACAATGGAACATGGAAAAACTTAGATAAATGAGGTTGGGGGGATAGAGACCGCAGTGATCGTCACAATGACCCCCGAGGATCACAGAGAGAGACATAAAAGAAATGGGCGACAACGACAAAGCTTGACCCCCTTGTTTCTAAATCAGCCATAAATCGTTGTTCCTGTTCGCTGCATCCGCTGCAAGAATGGCAGGGAAGCCCTCGCTTTTCCCTAGCAAACTCTCCACATGGTTTCCCCTGAAACAAAAACATTTGGTTCAAAAATGGCCATCCCTACGTCGCAGTTTTCCCCTGTCTACCCTCCATTCTAGTCTTGACGCCACTAGCCATCCTTCAGGATTTAACTCAATAACCATTTCATCTCGAATTGAGTTGTCTCCGAAGCTTAGCTTTTCTGCATCATTTCCATTAATCGAGGGATTTCGTAACACAGTGGAAGTCTAATTTTGGATGCAAAACTGCTGTTATCTGAGGCGAGGTGGTGATAAAAAGCAGAGAGCCAGAGTTTACTTGCGTGATAAAATTTGGCGATGTTTCTGTGACATCAATTGAGAGAATAAAGAAAGTTGATCCTTGTGGCGATCTCACTGATGAAGATATCCAGACAGTTCCTGTTGGTGCTGTGGATGAATTTCGGGTCCCAAAAATGGACAATCCAAAACTTGAACAATTTACCATTCCCTGGCGTTCCAGAAATAGAACGTTTGCATTGGTTATATCGTTTGGGATTCTATTTAACAGATTGCCGAATTGCAAAGTAAGGTCATAGCGTTATGGGATACGTTGGTTGCGAGGTCTCATTACGAATTATGGAGTCCCTTCGACGGTTCTTGTTTGGATTGGAGTATCATATATACCAACAGGCCATGTCACCTGGTGCTTATGAAAATTGGACAATAATTAAGGAAATGTTGGATGTACCATTGCTATGCATTATCGGTGAATTTATTCCAGCCACAATGATAGTTTTCATTTACTATTTTGACCACAGTGTGGCATCTGAACTTGCTTAGCAAAGGAAATTCAACTTGAGGATATACCTCCATTATGATCTGCTTTTTTGGGATATACCTCCTTCAAATGGCGTTATTACTCAATCACCCATGCACACAAAAGGTTTAGCTACTTTGAAACAACGACTGGTCCGTGAAAGATTGGTGAATACAGCTAAGAAAAGCATTACACAAAACTCAAGCTTAGGGCAGTTGAATGGAAGCATGCACGACACTGATCAATAGATGTAAACTCCATTGGTTTACCAGCCACCTCCAGCCCTTACACTAAAAGAATTTGAACACAGCACCCCTCAATTAACTGCATATATACGGAATCTAAATGCCCCAATTGAAGAATCGATTTTTGATCCAGAGAAAGATATTAATAACCTACTTCCTGTGGAGGTCAAAGAACAATGTCTTAATAATTTGTTGCAAGCGATAATGGTTTTTGGTTGTGTTGCAGCTATGCTCCTTGTTAAAACGATACCTACATCAGTGCTTTGGTGTTACTTTGCATTCATGGCCATCAAAAGCTTGCCTGGAAATCAATTTTGGGAAAGGGTACTATTAATCATTACTGCTCCAAGCTGTAGATACAATTTTTTTTAGCAGTCTCATGCTTCATTTGGTGGGAAAGTCCAAGAATATCTAATTCAAGACAAGACGTTGGAAAAACCACTTTATTACACTTGGTAGATCCACATTGTTCTTACAAAGTAAGTGCCTCAGTTTCTCTCACTAGTGTTGCAAGCAAATTCCTGCTTTTACCTGGGTCACATATCATTGGTTTTGTTATAGCAATACTCTTCTTTCCTCTCATACAAGAAGCATGTGCTTGGGAGCTTGACTTACTGCTGCCATCTATATTGTCTCCAATAGATTCTTATTTGAGCTTACCACTACCATCTGGTTTTTTGGCGGGGGGACCACTCAATTTTTATATGCTTCTAGCTTTGCTTGGAACAGAGTAGTTGCCTCCATTTGTTAATCTTGTGGTGGTTGTTGAAAATTTGTTAATCTTGTGGTTGTTGTCGAAATTTGGCACTTGAGGGAGCAATTCCCTCCTTGGACAAGCTTCGCAAACCGTAAGGAGGCCCCTCTTGCCCTTGGAAAAACTGAATTTGCTCATGGAAAAATGTTATTTTTAATGCTGGTCCAAGTCAACATAAAAAGTACAAGTCAGCCTAGAGAGAGAAATTCAACCCCCAAGATCACATATAAATAGATCTAACTTGACATCACTTGGAGGCACCACATTACACATCACATCTTCCTCATTGGTTCTACAGTTCTAAAATTGCAGGGCTGAGTTCACATGTGTGAAGGAGAGAGAAGAGATTTTGATTAGACTGCGTTGACTTTCTGTTTTGGCATCTTTGACCAGCATTGACTTGGGGCTAATTTGACTTGGTTGACTGAATTTTTGGATCTTATTTGGAAGGCCAAATTCAAGTAGACTATGACCGATTTGATCTAGGCACTTTGACCGTAGATCTGAAGCTGGAGTTTTTGCAGGTTGACTTTGTGAGTTGAATGAATTTAGAGGTAGATTTGAGGATTGTTTTGACTAGGTTTGTCTGAGCACGAGAGGCCAAATTTATTGTTTCCTCGACCAAAATTTTCAAATCACTTTGGACCATTAACATTGACTGGTTAGGGCTGCGTTGACTGTTGTTGACTAAACTTTGATATAGTTGAAATTTGCAGAACTGGTACTTTGACCAGATTTGACTTTTATGCTCATTTTTTTATTGGATATTGATTTATTGACTTAGATGATCAAGGCTTTGACCTTTGACTTGTTGTTGGATGTACTTGGACTATGTATCTTTGTTGAACATCTGATGAATATCTAATAGAAGACGAATTTGGTTGGGTTTTCTCCCTTGTGGGATTTTTCCCTAGTCTTTGACCAAATCTTTGTGTCTCGTTGATCTTGGTTGTCTTCTATTGTGCATATTGTTTACAATTCTCTCTACAATTGCTTACTATGATTGGGTCATTGAAATTAAATTGGAAAAGTGATTGCTACTGAAAGAAAGAAATTGTCTAAGTGATCGTTACAACATAGAACATTGAAAAATTAACAGTGATGTCTCTAGTTTGCTACACAATTGTGAATGGAGCTGAGCTTATTCTTATTCTAAGAACATGATTTATTTTATATTCGACAACGTGCATTCAAGTTTTCTTCAAACAAAGGTGGCAACCTTGGAAAGGAATATTTCACATAACTTTTGTCCATAAATTCATGGATCATTTCTCTATCTTCTCAGGACACCAAGTGACTAGAATACTTAGGGGGAGACCAACTCAAACAATTAATATAATTGCAATTGTACTCATTTCCTTTCTTCATCCATCTTTCGAGTTGATTGTGTTGATATCGTCTCATGCATGGTGTTGCCACACTACATTATACTGTTTTTTGGCACCTTCATTTCACAACCATCCTCATAGAAAGGGTGACTGGAAAAGCTCTAAATTCAAGGATGACATATTTCCACGTTGATAACTCAATGATTGCTAATGTTAAGCTGAAGGACAATCATTCTCCTAGTCCAGACTTTGCCACCATCTTTGGTGAGGCATAATAGGAGGCTTTAATTTCCAGCAAGGCATATTTTTTTGACATCTGTCTTTCGGTTCCATCACATAAATGTATTAATTATTGAAGCGTTTCAAACCAACCAATGTGGTTCATCATCAGGACGATTAGATGATGAACCACATTGGTTGGTTCGAAACGCATCGGCAATTAATACTTTTATGTGGTGGATTTAGAAGACATATGTCTCAACAATTCTACTCACATAAGCCTCCATTCATATAAGGTTTATTTTTGTTATATCTATCTACAACAACCATGTTGATTTCATTGTTTGTGGCTTGGGAACTCATTGACATGTGCAATGTTGGAGCTATAATTTAGAGTGATGAATATGCAAACAATGATAAATAATGAAAATGAGAATGCATGGATGCTCATCACTATTGTTTTTCCACAACACTAAAGAATGTAGGTTAGGGTCTTAGAATCTCTGACACTACCAACTCAAATGCCACAACAAACTACTTTGCACAACAAAATAAACACAATAGTAAATCAACACATGCATAAATAGACAACATTTTACAAATTTTCAACAATCCAACTTCATTATATTAACAAACTATAATACAACTATTTAGGGCTCTCGTACCAAGGATCATGGCCCTCATACAATCATTGATACAAGAATACAAACTAGGGTTTGGTGTCAACAACTATGGCAACAAATCTACCCTGAAAAAGATACAACTAACCTACTAGTTGATGTAGTGCACTTCACTACTCCTCTTGGTCGTAGCTTGAACACATCTGCTTGTTCTTCTGCTCCCAATCTGTAGCAACATAAACCTGCCTCTATTAATGATTCCTGCTCGTTTAGGTCAGTAAACACAACTCACCAATCTGCCCTCTAACTGCTCATTAGTCCATCAATGAATCCAACACATAGGGTCTTCTTTGTGAGTTGTTCACAACTCTACTGTGAACAACTCCTTAGCTTCCCACCTGCTACACCTCAATACTTGGGGACTTCTTCCCTCTATTTCTTTCCTGTGCTGCTCCAATGAATACAAGCTTAGGGCATGGAGGGTTTCCCTTTATCGTTGCAAGATGTCCTTCTCTTCAACAAACTTGGGCTCAATGATAGTCCACTTGGCTTCCTTCTTTTGTCCTTCAAAGATTCAACACTTGACCTCCAAATCACTACCTCTCCTAGCAGATCTAATGTTCTTCTCAAGTATGCACTTAGGGCTCAATAAAACACCTACTTGTTTCCCTCTAAAAAGCCAAAAGATGCCCAAACAATCTGTCCTAAACTTGGACTCTCATCCACTAGCAACAAAACAACTTGAAACACCAATCAATATACCTTTTCACTCAAATATGGGCATGTGTATATTGTTGTAGGATCTCAGCCTGGTTAGGGCTTCTAACAATCCTTGTTAGCCCTATTTTCCTGCACCAAAAATCCCTTCTCAAGTTGTGGTCCTCCTCCCTTTTCAAGCTCCTTCCATATGTTGGCCTTTAGGACTGATATGGCACTTGTTTTATGCCTTTTGACCTCTCCAAATAGAGACTACGAGACCCTCGACCCTTTTTCCCAAACTGTACAGAACTACGACCTAATTGCAGAGGTCTATCCCACCAATAAACTCACACAAAATATGCCCATAAATGATCCTCTCCTACTTGGCCCTGCTTCTAATCAACTCAACCCTCAAGATAGTCACAAGAAGTCACCAAAACAATCCTTCAAACCTTCGCTTGAATTCCTTCTAATTTGTGGCCAATTCAAAGGTATATTCTTTATGTTTCGTTGCACTTTAGATGGTGAAATGATCCTCCAATGCTCTCTTATTTATATGCTTCCTTGGGTATTGTCTAGCCCTTCCAAGAGGGGTCCTTCAACTATGGCTGACTTGAACTTTAGAACAATTAACCCACTTGAAACACATAAAAATATTTTCTCTTTAATGACAAGGTCTCTCTTGGTGCTTGAAGCAGTCCTTTGGTCCTTTAAGGGTGCTTTATCATTTCCAAGTGCCAAGCCATCAAAACTCCTCATGGATTCACACCCAAAAGCTTGGGTGCAAAGCCCACAAGGTCCTTTCGTGGTGCTAATTCCTCCATAACCCTATATTCTATGGTTTGGAGTACCTCCCAAGCTACCAATCTCAACACTCCCTCTTAGCAAGGAAGGTACTTCCATAACTACAACACTAGCCCATCTGGTGTCCATAACTACAACATACTCTATAGAATGAATCATGTTATCTTGGTAGTGCCTCTACCTCATCCCATATGAATTTGAAGACCTCAACAGTTCCATAGGGTTTCTCCCTCTGAAGCTATGCTCCCTATGAAGCTAGGCTCCCTTTGAGTGTACATGATCTCCATTGGCTCAACTTGCTACTTATCTCGTGTCCTACAAGGTTAGTCTGAGTTGCGGTCGAACACGGGCCATCATCAACACAAAACAACTCTGCAAGCACTCATCAAACACAACACATGTACATGCCTCAAATCTCGGATATGTAACATCATTTCCCAAAGAAGAAACTAGCCTGCCAACATCTTTTCCATCACATGGAGCAATCTTTTCCATGCCAAAGCAATCCTTGTGCAGTCCCAACAATCTATGGAAATTCATAAGAAGTCCATGATCAACAACCTTCCCTACAACAAAATGTTGTTCACTAGGTTCACCACCAATCCACCAGAACTCCCAACCTATCTCGTTGCCAAGCCAGTGAAGACCACATCTCCATGTCTTCAACTGAAACCTCTGCTCCATGATCTAGACAACCTAAGCTCTCTCCGAGTCTCTTCGTTGTGCACACTCTAATTCACTGGCCCTTCAATTACCTCTGATACCATGTTGTTTTTCCACAACACTAGAGAATCTAGGTTAAGGTCTTAGAATCTCTTACACTACCAACTCAAATGGCACAACAAACAACTTTGCATAGCGGAATAAACACAACAATAAATCAACACATGCATAAATAGAAATCCTTTTACAATTTTTCAATAACCCAACTTCGTTATATTAACAAATTGTAATACAATTGTTTAAGGTTCCCATACTAAGGATCATAGCCCTCATATAATCACTGATACAAGAATACAAACTAGGGCTAGGTGTCAACAACTATGACAACCCAATCTACCTTGAACAAGATACCACTGACCTACTAGCTGATGTAATGCACTTCACAACTCCTCTTGGTTGTACCCTGAACACATATGTTGTTCCTTCTACTCCCAATCTGCAGTAACACAAATTTTCCTCTATCAATGAATCATGCTCCTTAAGGTCGCTGAACATGGCTCACCAATTTGCCCTCTAGTTGCTCATTAGTCCATAAATGAATCCAACACATAGGGTCTTCTTTGTGAGTTGTTCACAACTCTGTTTGTGAACAACTCCATAACTACCCACCTACTGCTCCTCAACCCTTGGGGACTTCTTCCCTCTATTTCCTTCCTATGTTGCTCCAATGAAGACAAAGTTAGAGCATGTCGGGTTGCCCTCTATCATTGCAAGATGTCCTTCTCTTCAGTAAACTTGGGCTCAATGATTGGTCCACTTGCCTACCTTCTTTTGTCCTTCAAAGAGTCAACCCTTGAACTCCAAATCACTGCCTCTCCTAGTAGACCTAATTTCCTTCTCAAGTCTACACTTAGGGCTCAATAAAACACCTAATTGCTGCCCTCCAAACAACCACAAGGTGCTCAAACAACCTGTCCTAAACTAGGACTCTCATGCACTAGTAATAAAACAATTTGAAAAGCTAACCAACATACCTTTTCACTCAATTTTGGGCCTATGTATATTGATGTAGGATCTCGTCCTCGTTAGGGCTTCTAATAGTCCTTGTTAACCCTATTTTCCTACTACAAAAATCCCTTCTCAAGCTATGATCCTCCTCCCTTGTAACTTTCCTTTCATACGCTAACCTCTAGGACTGATATGGAACATGTTTTATGCTTTTCAACCTCTCCAATTAGAGACTACATGACCCTTGGCCTTCTTTCCCAAACTGTACAGAACTGCAACCTAATTTCAGAGGTATGTCCCACCAATAAACTCACACAAAAGATGCCTAGAACTGATCCTCTCCTACTCGACCCTTCTTCTAATCAACTCAACCCTCAAAATAGTCACAAGAAGTCACCAAAACAATCCTTCTCACCTTCGCTTAAGCTCCTTCTGATATGTGGCCACCTAAGAGGTGTATTCTTTATGTTTCGTTGCACTTTGGATGGTGAAATGAGCCTCCAATGCTCTCTTATTTATATGCTTCATTAGGTATTAACTAGCCCTTCCAAGAGGGGTCCTTCAACTAAGGCTGACTTGAACTTTAGAACAATAAGCCCACTTGAAACATATAAGAAATATTTTCTCCATAATGACAAGGGCTCTCTTGGTGTTTAAAGTAGCCCTTTGCTCCTCTAAGGGTGCTCTATCATCTCCAAGTGCTAAGGCATCAAAAATCCTCATGGATTCATACCCACAAGCTTGGGTGCAAAGCCCACATCTTGGGTTCTTAGCCCACAAGGCCCTTTCATGGTGTCAATTCATTCATAATACTGTACCCTAGGGTTTGGAGTACCTTCGAAGCTACCAATATCAACAATTACTGCATCTGACATGTCTTATTGGCAATCTAGGTATGATAGATTTGTGAGGCAATATGGTGTAGATATAAATGCTCAAGATTTTTATGAAAAAACATCTCTTCATTGCATTTTCAAAGGGAGAAACAATTTGCAAAGTTGGGGGTGCAAACCCAAATATTGTTTATGGGAGAGGAGATGGAAGATAAGGTCAAAGGTGCACACATTGTTACTACAAATGAGCCAGAGTCAAGAATTTTTCAGTATGACAATGATGTTGGGTTCAGTTGTATAAAAGTGCACTCTTCATTGCATTTTCAAAAGGAAGAAACAATTTACAAAGTTGGGGGTGCAAACCCAAAGTTTGTTTATAAGAGAGGAGATATATGATAAGGTCAAAGGTGCACCCATTATTACTACAAATGAGCCAGAGTCAAGAATTTTTCAGTACGACAATGATGTTGGGTTCAGTTGTACAATAGTGCAGTTATATGTTGGAGCATTCTACAAGCTTATCTGGGATCTTGGTGGGGTGATATGCAGATTCCAGATTGCTTGAAGGAAAGCAATTATGGGAAGGGAGAACTATAATGTCCCTTTCCAAGAAGATCAATCTAATTGTTCATTTTCAATTGGAGAGGAAATCCACATTAACAAAAAGAGTAAAATGAACAATTAAATTGAAATGGGATATAATTAATGCCCCTTTCTAGAGCAAAAGACGAGATAATTAATTTAATTATTTAATGTCATCTTAAAAGTGATAATGAGTATTTAAATTAAAAAAGAGATAACTTATATTGCTAAAAAGAGGATAACCTGCAATTCCTTTTTGGTAGAAGTGATAACTATTTCATCAAGAAATATGATAAATTTTTAAGTTATGTTGCTAAAATTGTAAGAATTGCTTAGAGAGATTTAACAACACAACTTAAAAATTTATTAGTATATAGCCTAACAAATTAAATTAGAAATAAAATTGTCTAAAAAAACCTAAACTTGAATAAAAGATGTTCATTAAAAACTTGTTAAATATTGTCTATATAAAAAGTGAGCTCAAATGTTGCATTTTTATTTTCCAAATCTTCTTACATTTGTTAAAATGTTTCATCATCTTTGAATCTTACTCTAGCTAACTCAAAAAACCTAAACATTAAAAACTCAACAAAAACAAAATACTACTTTACTAATTTTAATAAATAATTAATATTTAAATCACCTAAATTAATAAAACCCTAATTGGAAAAATTTCTTTGCTGAACAATACTACCCTCATTTATCGTAACATCCTTCCTTTCTATAGATCTTCACTCATAAATAATTGTTTGATTTAGAAATAAACCAACCTCCAAAATTTTATTTGATTATTAATAGTTTCTCTTAACTATCCCATAAACTACCGACTGCCCATATTTTTTAAATTATAGATTTATAAACACACTTTTAAATATATCATTTACATTCAGTGTGAACATTATACATAGAACTTTTCACGTTTAAACCTTATGGCTTTATCTTTTCCCAAGGATCATATTAGATAGGACACATGTCTTATTGTAATATCGTTGTCAGTAACCCCTTTTTGCAATGCGAGCGTGGCCATTAAAAAATAGTTAAAAGAATATTGCAATCTCTACTGAGCTATCGATTCCAGGGTTAAAAGAATAGCGTAATATCGTTGTCATGACCATTAAACATTAGTTAAAAAGAATAAGAGTTGTTTATGTAGGTGGAGGAAGTGTCTGGACAGTTAAAAATGTTAGAATTTAGGTAATTTTTTTTTCAAAAAAATCTTGTAGAAATAGTGTTTAAATCATGTTTTTTATGGTGGAAATGAATTCAGTACTGTTAAAAATTTCTAAAACATCTAAAATTATGGAGTTTGACAATTTTTATTTGGATTTGCAAAATTCCTTGTCGAGCAAAAAATCATAATCGTTAGATTACAGCAAAAGGGTGTTAGATTACGGCAAAAAGGGTATCACAATCTCCGCTCAGCTATCAATTCCATAGTTAAAAGAATAGCGCATTTTTCTAACTTGTATACATGGAAGTGTAAAGAACTATTTAATCATAAACCTTCTTGATTTTGTGCATGATTGTGTGCATTTTTACATGTAGTTATTTATTAACTCTTTGGTAATGATAACAGTAAGAGTATAGTTGGTTTTGTGTTAATCATTTTAGAATTGAATATGAGACCAGAATTATTATGCATTTTGTGCATTAATAAGATAAAATAAATAAATAGTGGATTTAATTATTATTGGTAAGATTTCAAATTTATAAAGTTGTAAAGTCAAAATATGGATTAGTTGCTCATACTAAATAGTGACAAGTTTTATTTGGATTTCTCATTAAGGTAAACTCATGCTATTTATATAGGAAATTTTACTTTGTCAATAAAGTCTTAATCTTACATCTCTTTAATGATATATGTCAAAACACTTGTTAATGAGTAGACTAACTCTCATAAATAATGAACCTTTTGATGATAAATGATACATGTCAAAACACTTGTTAATGAGTGGATTAACTTGAACCTTTTACACTTCGAAGGATGAACTATCTTGACACTTCATGGATCCAAGGTTGATATGGATTAACAATGGTGATATTGGATTAACAATGATGATAAGTAAATTGATTACGAGGGAAACCTAAGGGATGCTTCCCAAAAATCATGGATGACATTCTTAGTAAACTCATTGGTATAGACTAGTGTACTTAATCTAGGAGGATTTGAACTAGGCACTTGTGGCACAAAATTAGCTAAATGCTCAACAACAATGGTACCAACCAATTGAGTGCACCCCTCTTGCTATTAAGATCAATATATGCGAGTGATCTATTAAAATTAATATGAAAATTTCCTATATTAGTGGATTGCTTGTATTATTTAAACAAAATAGATAAATTTATGCTTTGAAGTAATTACGATTTTTCTTAAAGCTCAATGTAGATGTTGGTTAAGGTGCAACAGCCAATCAAATAAATTAACTCAGCAGAACAATCAAGCACATACGAGACAATATTTAACGTGGTTCACCCAACCAATCTGGGCTACGTCCACCAAACATAGGCATCAGGAATTTATTAATCAAATTGGAGATTACATCAATAAATTCTCATAAAACCTCTCACACTCTTAGCAAACCATCCGAATGGTTTGTTATATAGCATGGAGAATCTAACAGCTCATTAACTCCCGAGGCATTAACTCCCTCCCAACAACCTGGAGCTAATCTAGGACCTGAATTCTATTGTTGTCATCAGCTGAGATTTTTCCTATTTTGCTCAAACAGAAAATTTCAACAATCTCCACCTTGACAACAATTCGCCTGATGCCCTGTTATTATTATTCTATCCTTTTCTGCAAGCCCAGAGAAGCCAAACACCAGCGTAGCTTCTCCAACAAAACTGGTTTCGTGAACATGTCTGCACAGTTCTCCTTTGTATGCACCTTTTCAAGAGAGACTCCCCTTTCAGTGATAACCTGTCTTACAAAATGGTACTTAATTGGAATATGCTTTGATTTACTATGATAGGCCGGATTCTTAGCCAAATGTATTGCACTTTGACTATCACAAAGTAACCTGATGTTGTCCTGTAACCTACCAAACTCACAAAGCAAACCTTTCAACCAAACCGCCTCTTTGCAAGCATGAGAAGCAGCAATGTATTCTGCTTCAGTAGTGGACAAAGCAACAATGTTCTGTAGCTTTGACATCCAGCTGATAGCTCCACCTGCAAGAGTAAAGACGTACCCTGAAGTTGACCTTCTCTTATCCAAATCACCTGCAAAATCGAAATCAACATATCCGCAAACAAATTCACTACTCTTATTGTAAGAAATACAATAACTACTTGTGCCTCTCAAATACCGAAGCACCCATTTCATTGTTGACCAGTGTTCTTTACCCGGATTTGCCATGTACCTGCTGACAACCCCAACTGCATGTGAAATATCTGGTCGAGTACAAACCATCGCATACATTAAACACCCTACTACATTGGCATATGGAATTCGAGACATATAATCCTTTTCTTCATCTGTATTAGGACATAAACTCGAAGAAAGCTTAAAATGGGAAGCTAAAGGGACTGAAATAGGCTTCACATTATCCATACCAAACCTCAAAAGTATTTTCTCAATATACTTTTGTTGTGATAGCCATAGCTTACCATTGCTCCTGTCTCTGAAAATCTCCATGCCCAAAATCTGTCTTGCTGCTCCTAGATCTTTCATATCAAATGTCCTAGCCATCTGAGCCTTCAACCTGTTGATTTCTTCTATGCTTTGCTTGCTAAAAGCATATCGTCAACATACAATACCAAGATAATGAATATGCCATTATTCAACTGTTTGAAATAAACACAATGATCATATTCACTTCTAACATATTTCTGACTCAACATGAAAGAATCAAACTTCTTATACCACTTCCGAGGCGACTGTTTCAGGCCATATAATGACTTCTTGAGCCTGTAGACAAATTTCTCATTGCGATGCTGAACAAAACCTTCCGGTTGTTCCATATATATTTCCTCATCTAAATCACCATGTAGAAATGCAGTCTTAACATCTAACTGCTGCAACTCCAAATCAAACAAAGCCACTAATGCTAACACAATTCTAATTGAAACAATTTTAACCACTGGTGAAGAAATCTCATGAAAGTCTATGCCAGCTTTCTGAGAAAACCCTTTTGCAACCAGCCGAGCTTTGTACTTGTCTTCCGTATCATTCACACCTCGTTTCAGCTTGAACACCCACTTGCATCCCACAGTTTTCCTGCCTTTCGGAAGCTCCACCAGATCCCATGTGCCGTTTTTACTCAAGGCCATCATTTCTTCCTTCATGGCTGCTTTCCACTTGTCACTTTTCGAACCTTCTATTGCTTTCTGATAGCACATAGGTTCATTGTCATTAGCAGTAAATGCAACAGAAGTGACAGAATCATCATACCTTCTCGGTGGTCGTTTGATTCTTGTCGACCTCCTTAAGGATGTTTCTGGCGCTTCCTTGATTGGCTGACTACCACTTGTAGGAACTTCTTGCCGATTAGTATCTGAGACCTGTTCATGATCTAAACCTGAACCCTGTTCATACTCTGATTCTGAAACCTGTTCATGACTAGTATCTGAACTATGGTCATCATGACTATCGTTAGAAACGCTATCAAACTGAATGTGCTGAAAGTCAGATACATCATCCTGTTTCAATCTACTATCTACATCTAACTGTACAAGAGAGGATTCATTAAACTTTACATCTCTGTTGATGATGATTTTGCGGGTAGTAGGATCCCACAATCTATATCCCTTTGTTCCAACACCATACCCAACAAAGATATACCTTTTAGACTTTGGATCTAATTTAGTTCGCTGATGTTTAGGCACAAGAGCATATGCATCACAAACAAACACTCTGAGTTTAGAATAGTCACAAGGGTGTCCTTTCCATACCTCTTGCGGAATCTTGCAGCCTATCGCCGTCGATGGAGATCGGTTTATCACATAACAAGTTGTTGCCACCGCTTCCATCCACAACCCCTTTTGCAACTCGACGTTACTCAACATACTCCTTGCTCTCTCTAGAAGAGTCCTGTTCATGCGTTCAACAACTCCATTTTGCTGAGGAGTATAAATCGTGGTCTTATGTCTCTTGATCCCTGCATCCTTGCAATAGTTGTCAAACTCCTTGGAAGTAAACTCACCACCATTGTCAGTTATTAAACATTTTATTTTTCTACCAGTGTTGTTTTCTACCAATGCTCTAAACTGCTTGAAAACTGAAAAAACATCAGACTTCCTTTTCAACATGTAGACCCACACTTTCCTAGAAAAGTCATCAATAAACGATACAAAATATGATGAGCCACCATATGAGGTTGTAGGGGCTGGACCCCAGACATCTGAATGGATATAGTCGAGTATTCCTTTACTAGTATGTTTGCCTGTTTTAAACTTTTGATTACTTTGTTTTCCAAACAGACAATGCTTACAGAAATCTAACTTTCCAGACTTTAGATTTGGAAGTAACTTGTGATCAGCGAAAATTTTTAACCCTCTTTCACTCATATGCCCCAATCTTTGATGCCATAAGTGAATGAAACTACTGTCATGTTCAAACACCGTAGACACATAATCTGACCTTGTACTTCCTTCTAACTGAAATAGATTTCCTACCTTCTTAGCTTTCATAACTAGTAAAATACCTTTGTAAATTTTCATTACTCCACCTTGAATTACATTTTTATATCCATTTGAATGAAGTGCTCCTAATGAAATCAAATTTTCCTTAAATCTGGTACATGCCTCACATCAGTTAACATTTTAGTTGTCCCATCAAGCATTTGCAGTTGTAGACTCCCAATCCCCACAATATTACATTTTACATCATTACCCATGTACACAACTCCATCATTAATTGATTTATATGTCTTAAACCATTCTTTATGAATACACATGTGGTTTGATGCACCATCATCTAACAATCAATGTTGATCATGATTTGACACATTAACTGACAATACTTCATCACTCATACCTGAACCAGATGTCGAACCTGTATCTCTCGTATTTGCCTCCTTCTTCTTTGTTGAAGAATCTGCTTTAGAAGTTTGTTGTTGTCGCTTCCAGCAGTCCTTCTTTAAATGCCCTGATTTGCCACAAAATCAACACTTTACCTTACTCTTCTTCCCTTTCGACTTTGAACGTGAGTCGCTCGGCCTACTGGAGCGTCTTTCTTTTGAACGACCTCTAACCATCATAGCTTCTGATGTAGAGGTTTCGGAATGCGACCTCCTCCTTGTTTCTTCCGATAATAAGGATGAAACTACATCATCAAACTCAATAGTTTCTGATGAACTAAGACTTATAGAAGTAACAAAATGATCCCATGATTCGGGCAACGAGCACAATAAAGTAATAGCTTTATCCTCGGATGGAATTTTACTTCTATACTTTGTAATTGCACAAGAAGAGTATTAAAAGAATTTAAATGATCAGCAATCGATGTACCTTCCTTCATTCGCAAACCGTACAACTGTCGCTTCAGGAGAATCCTATTGGTTAAGGATTTGGTCATGTACAGTTTCTCCAGTTTCGTCCACAAACCAGCAGCTGTTGTCTCCGACACGATATTAAACAGGACATCGTCCGCCAGGCATAGTCGAATGGCACTTATTGCTCTTTCATCCATTTCGTCCCACTCATTGTCTGTGATGTTGTAAGTTTGTTTGGATTTTCCCATCAATGCCTTTGCCACGCCTTGTTGGACAAGCAAGTCGTGCATTTTCACCTTCCAGATCTCGAAATTATTTTTTCCATTAAATTTCTCGATTTCAAACTGGGCACTCTGAGTTTTCGCCATCTTGTATTAACCAAAAAACACAATAATCTCTAAAACCAACTATTAAAGACCAGAAATTAAAAAACAGTGTATATCTTAATTTTAAGCAACACTCCAAATTCGTGCTCCAACTAAACAATTTCCAGATTTATCTCTGGTCTTTACATAACAGAAGTTAACCTCAAAAGAAATGCCTATGCTGTATAGTACACTGGCTTTGCTTTCAGAAAACAAACAATTTTCATTTGCTGTACAAATTCCGCGCCAATGCCAAAATAAAAAACTCAGATTTTCTAGGCGCACCACAAAACTAAACCTCAATCAAAATAATGCCAGTGCACCAGCAACCATTCGATATGGTTTAACACAAACAATACTAATCATACGCGACGCCACAACCACGCCAACACGATGTCTTTTAGCGCACAGCAATATGGTTGTTTTGAGCGCACAACAATATGGTTTTTGTTGAGCGCACATCAATATGGTTTTGGTTGAGCGCACAGTGTTCAACACCAAACCAAACCAAAAACATACACTTAAAATACCAACATACACAGCTCAATGCAGCCCTTAAAAACAAAATTTCAAGCAACATACCATACAGCTGAACAGGAATATTGACCAACGTGTAAATGGGGTATCTACCAACCTCAACGTACCAGAAAAGTTAACGCATAGTGAAGACGTGACAGTAGCATCCATCATCTTTCGCTTTCACTGCTTTGTGGCATATATATTTGATGCTCATGCCGGTGAGGTCCACTGCTATGTTACTTCCATGCAGGTTGGAAACACAAGCTCCACGCAGATTGAAAAACGACCTCCACGCAGGTTCTCTGGTCTGTTGGCCGATTCACCTCTACGTATCCGCAGTTGGTCCACGTAGCAGTTCCCAAACTCATCACCCGCACGCTCACACGACGCCTCCAACTTGCTCTGATACCATTTGTTAGAGGCAAAGGTGTGCAGCAAACAAATAAACAATATACACAAAAAATAACCATACACAGGAGACAGCGGATTAACGTGGTTCACCCAACCAATCTGGGCTACGTCCACCAAACATAGGCATCGGTAATTCTTTATTATCAAACAGGAGATTACAAAATAATCAATTTTCCTCACAAACTTTCACACCAAGCAATCCGTATGGACATCTGATTTATAGCTAAGAGAATCTAACTGCCTCATAAATCCTCTTACATCAAATATAGGATGCATTAACTCTCTCCCAACAACCTAGAGCTAATCTAGCAACAAATTCCTATTGTTGTTACACACTGAGATTTTTGCCTATTTTTATGAAACAGAAAATTTCAACAAAATCCAGCTTACCGTTGTGTTGGTTTAACCGTGTAACTGTTTGTATGGTGAAATCTAGCTTACCCTTGTGTAGGTTAACTGATCAGTAATCCATTGTTAATTTTTTTATTTTTAACAAATTTCTCTCTCTACTATATGTTCATGGGGTTAAAACTTTGTATTGTAATGGTTTGAAATCTGAAATTCAATCCACGGGGTGAAAACCCATATTTGAGTGTATCAGTGTTATTGTTTAATTTTTGTGGGGATATTTATGGTATTTTAATATATTATAGATTTAAAATTCAAATAATATTTAAGATATTGTTTTAAATTTTAGGTTGTAAATTTAAAGTATTAACTATTTATTTGTCTATTTTGTAATAGGTTTGTGTAAAACTGAATTGTGATTAGGCTAGTCTTTCTCTTTTTAAATAGACTATATTTCGCATGAATATCATAAGATGTCATTACAACTATGGTAGAGATTTAACGTTCATAAAATATGACTAGGCTACTCTTTCCCTTTTTAAATAGACTATATTCCACCTGAATACCATGGTAGCTAGATGGTAGAGATTTAACATCCATAAAATATTAAAAAATATCCTTAGTAGTATACATAGATTAAAGGCTATATTTATTTCCAAAATAGTTATGGGTCTACCTTTTTTAATTAAGTTTATTAATTAAAAAAAAACATATCTACAAGTGTCATATGAAATGAGTTATAGTTTTTGGATATGTGGTATTGACAAGCCATGGTATTGGCCCACAAATTAAGAATGTCATGAGAAAAAGGGAGATAAATTTTTATTGATGGAAGAGATGTTGTAAGGTTATATTATATGATGTGATGTTATGTAAACATTTTGACTAGGTCAAATTACATAACCAGTAGATCCATCTTGACTCCGGATCTATCAAGCCCAGAGAGGGATTAAATTGAGGTGCAAAACTCTTTTTTTGAGTGCAAAAATTGAAGAAAGGTTTGCACCTCGAGAGATTTGATCCCTCTCAGCACTTGATAGATCCAGAGTTGGTTTCACTCATGTGCCGTGAAAGAAAATCTAACAAACATATGATTAATTTTATCAAAAACATGTAAAATCATTTGCTATTAATTAATATAATCATTTTAAATATGCTAAATATGTCTGAGATTAATTTGATCATTTTAATTTTAAATTTTCTTAATTGCCTCAGTTTGTTGAGTGATAAATATTGTAAATAACTTTAATTATCAAAAATGGTGAAATAAAAATTTTGAATGTAAAGTAACAATGTTATAGTGTTGAATGATAGAAAATGTGAATAATAAGAATATCGTAAATTACAAATAGTCTTCATTTTGATTAATCTCAAACTATTTTATTCTACTATTCTTATTGTCACCCTTCATATCGATTATATGAAAAGTACAGGTTAAATCTTTAGCTCAAGATATTGTAGTAAAAATCATACCTTGTCTATCTTTCTCTTCAACATCAATAAGTTGAATTACTATAACACAAAAATCAATGTGCATTACCAATAATTTTTTATGCTAACACTAAAATCAATACACAATATTAATCCAATCATCTTAAAATTAATGCACCATCATACATCCAATTACATCAAATCATAAATCAACATCTACACTGAAATCAATGCATCTAATAAATCAAATAAGATTAGTTTTTTATGCTTACACCAAAATAAATGCACAATATTAATCCAATCACTTTAAAATTAATGCACCATCATACGTCCAATTACATCAAATCATAAATCAACATCTATAGTCAAATCAATGCATCTAAGAAATCAAATAAGATTAAAAAAAAAAACATTTGCACTAAAATTAATGCATCTAATGAAATAAATCAAATATGATTAGAAATCAACACTTACAATCAAATAAATGCATCTAGTGCAATTAAGCAAATAGGTTTATAAACCAACATCTACACTAAAATCAATGCATCTAGTGCAATTAAGCAAATAGGATTATAAACCAAAGTAAGCAAATAGGATTATAAACCAATGTCTACACTTAAATCAATGCATCAATCAAATAGGATTAGAAATCACCATCTACACCGAATCAATTAATTTAGTTCAAGCAATAAAATAGGATTAGAAATAATCTACATTGAAATCAATGCGTTGGTGCAAACAATGACATACTATTACAAATCACTATCTAAACTTAAATCAATACATCTAGCCCAATAAATATTCTTCCCTCTCTAATTGTAATCATAATCCTACTATATTTAGTAGTGTGGGTTGGGTTGAAATATTAGAGATAAATACCATCCTATTCGCGTGCCTTGTTCAATATAGTATCTTGCTTGGAGGAGATTTACTCTTTTATCACAACTGAGGACTTTGCTTCTGTTTTGATTGTTTTGATGTAAATATAAATCGAGGTTTTGTGGCGTACCACGCATAGTGTGGTGGAGACTCGAGAGCTATTTTATTGTTATGCCAGGCCACCGGTTCACGCGGTCTGTATTGTAAAATACACCTTGCCTTTCTGTAAGGCTAACTGGTTTATATTGTAACTTCAAGCTTACCGTGGTGTAGGGTTAACTAATGAGCAACTGGTTTGGATTGTTAATCCCAGCTTACCTTCGCTTAGGGCTAACTGGTGAGTAACTGTTTTATATTGTGAAATCCAGCTTACCGCGTTAACCGATCAATAACTGGTTTTTAGAGTGAAATCCAGCTTACCGTTGTGCTGGTTTAACCGAGGAGTAACCGGTTTGTATGGTGAAATCTAGCTTACCCTTGTGTAGGTTAAGGGATCAGTAACTCGTTTGTATTGTGAAACCCAGGTTACTCTTGTGTAGGGTTAACTGATGATTAACTGGTTTGTATTGTGAAATCCAGTTTGATTTGATATACTATCCATTGTTATATCTTTTTTGTTTTAACAAATTTCTCTCTCAACTATATGTTCATGGAGTTGAAACTTTGTATTTGTAATTGGTTGAAATCTGAAATTCAATCCACCGGGTGAAAACCCATTTGTGAGTGTATCAGTATTATTGTTCAATTTTTGTGGTGGATATTTATGGTATTTTATTTTCTTAAATATGTTATAGGTTTGAAATTCAAATAAAATATTTACTATATTGCTTTTAAATTTTCCAATATTAATTATATATATGTTTATTAATTTATATTTATCATAATTTTGGATTTGCCAATTAGTTTTGTGTAAACTTGAATTTGATTAAGTTAGTTTTCTCTTTTCAATAGACTATATTCCACATGAATATAACCGGTCAATAAGTTATTTTTATTTTAACATACCCTTATTTTTATTTTTAAAGAACACAATGTCATTACAACTCTCTTCTAGAGCCATTATAAATAATTATTAGCTAGATATGGTAGATATTTAACATTCATAAAATATTCAAGAATATTCTTACTATACATAAATTAAAAGCTATATTTATTTCCAAAATTGTTATGGCCCTGCCCTTTTAATTAAGTTTATTAATTAAAAAGATATCCACAAGTGTCATATGAAATGAGTTATGGCTTTTGGATATGTGGTATTGATAAGCCATGTTATTGGTCCACAAATTAAGAATGTCATGAGAACAAAAGAGTTACATTTTTATTGATGGAAAAGTATACACAATTTAAAGGCTATATTTATTTCCAAAATAGTTATGGCCCTGCCCTTTTAATTAAGTTTATTAATTAAATATATA
>APFE030584225.1:202099-237678 GCA_000404065.3 Pinus taeda
ATTATTTTTAAATAAATGTTGTTAAAAAATATATTTTTAAGAAAATGATGTTAAAAAAGTATTTTTGTTTTTAAGAAAATGATGTTAAAACTATTTGTAGATAAGAAATCGTGGATTAACAGTCTAGGTTTTGTGGACTTGGTGGTTCATGGCAAGACCATCCAAGCTCTGGTGGACACGGGGGCCACTCATAACTTCATGAAGACACAATTAGCAAGAGAGGTTGGACTGATGATCTTCCCATGGAATGTGGAAGTCAAGTCGGTGAAATCTAGACCTAAAGTGGCGGGTTTGGCACACGAAGTGCCTGTGAAGATAAAAGACTGAAAATTTCAGTTGGACTTCACGGTGATGGAGATGGACGATTTTGATGTAATATTGGGGCAAGATTTCTTGAAGGGAAACAAGGCAATTGTTTTCCCCTTCTGTGATGAGGTGGTGCTGGTTGGACAGTCACACACTTGGACTTTGCCCACTCAAAGGCAAAGGAGGGAAGTCAAGGTGTAGCATGTTTCTACACTAAGTTTGGAGAAGGCTATGAGGGAGTCAAACGTGGAGACATATGCAGTTGTATTCAAAGGAGTCGAAGGTGATGATGGAGTGGGGATGCCTGTTCCAGCTGAGATTTCTGAGGTGTTGGCTAAATATGCAGATTTGATGCCCGATGAGCTACCAAAGAAGCTTCCACCAAGGCATGCAGTGGACCATAGCATTGAGCTTGAGCCAGGGAAGCAACCTCCGGCTAAAGCACCTTATCGGTTGTCAGGACCTGAGTTGGAGTTGAAATGAGAGTTAAAGGAGTTAGCTGAGGCAGGCTTCATCAGACCTTCAAGGTCCCCCTATGGAGCTCCGGTATTGTTCCAGTGAAATAAGGATACGAATGAGCTACGGATGTGCTGTGATTATCGTGCTCTTAACAAGCAGACGATAAAGAACAAGTATCCTTTGCCATTGGCTACAGATTGCTTCGATAAGCTTGAGAAATCTCGAGTGTTTTCCAAGCTAGACTTGAGGCATGGGTATTATCAAGTATGGATAGCTGAAGGAGACGAGAAGAAGACCACGATAGTAACAAGGTATGGTAGCTTTGAATTCCTTGTTATTCCATTCGGGTTGTGCAATGCTCCTGCTACGTTTTGCACTTTGATGAATGATGTTCTACGTCCATACTTGGATTCGTTCGTAGTAGTGTACTTGGACGATATAGTGGTGTACAGTGATAATATGGAGGATCATAAGAAGCACTTGACGATGGTGTTCGAGGCACTGAAGGCAAATCAGTTGTACTTGAAGAAGTCTAAGTGTATGTTTGCTCAAACCGAGATTATGTTCCTTAGACATATAGTGGGTCAAGGGTACATACGGATGGAGCCGAGCAGGGTGAAGGTGATCGAGGACTGGGTTGAACCGAAGAATGTCCATGATATGAGGGTGTTTTTGGGCATGACCAACTACCAATGGAAGTTTGTAGAGGGGTACTCCAAGGTAACATCATCACTAACAAACCTGTTAAAGAAAGACAAGAGATGGAGTTGGACGAACAAATGTCAGATGGCATTTGATGATTTGAAGAAGAGGATGGTTACAGCACCGATACTGAAGTTGCCAGACTTCGAGCGACCATTTTAGGTACACACAGATGCTTTAGATTTTTCCATAGGAGGGGTTCTTATGCAAGATGGGCATCCGGTGGCGTACGAGAGTCGAAAGTTGCAGGATAAAGAATAAAGGTATCTGGTCCATGAGAAGGAGATGACCACAATCATTCACTGTCTTCATGCATGGAGGCATTACTTTATTAGGAAGCCTTTTGTTGTCAAGATGGACAATGTTTCAGCAAGTTATTTTGCATCACAACCGAAGCTTTCGGTGAAGCAAGCTCGTTGGTAGGACTTCTTGGCAGAATTTGACATGACTATTGAGTATAGACCAGGGAGATTTAATGCGGTAGCAGATGCCCTTAGTAGGAAGGGACAACTTGCAGCATTGGAGGGGGGAGACCAGGCAGCAAGGAGTAGAAGTTGAGTTCAGATGTCAGAAGAGATGCAGAATACGCTCAAGGAAAGTGTTGAGACCGATACTCAGGTGTAGAATATAGTGAAACAGATAAAGGAGGGGAAGACACGGAAATTCTTTCTTCGAGATGGATTCTTGTTCTTTGGAAACAGACTCTATGTTCTAAAGTCATCTGGGCTCAGGAGGCACCTTTTGAAGGAGTGCCACAACTCTCCATGGGCTGGCCACCTAGGGTAGCATCATTCTTTGGCATTATTGGAAAGATGATTCTTTTGGGAGAAGATGCGAGAGGATGTAGAGGAGTATGTACATACTTGCATCATTTGTCAACAGGACAAATCAGATACTCAGAGGCAAGGAGGTTTGTTTTAGCCTTTACCGATTCTTGAGAAACTATGGATGAGTGTCTCGATAGACTTCATTACTCAGTTGCGACAGATGCAAGGGTATAACAGGATAATGGTCGTGGTTGATCGTTTTTCCAAGTATGTTTTCTTTGTTCCAATAAAGATGCCACGTGGAGTTGAATGGACTGCAGAGTTGTTCTTCAATAACATAGTGAAGTATTTGGGGATGCCATTGAGCATCATGTCAGACCGAGATCAATGATTTATAAGCATATTTTAGACTACATTGTTCAAGTTAGTCAGGACAAATTTGTTGATGAGTTCGAGTTACCATCCGCAGATAGATGGACAAACCGAGAGGATCAATGCATTGCTGGAGGATTACTTGAGACATTATGTGATGGCTGATCAGAAGAATTGGCCTGAACTCTTGGATGTGGCTCAGTTTAGCTACAACATATAAAAGAGTTCTGCGACGGGGTATAGTCCATTTGAGTTGGTGAATGGGCAAACGCCAGTCGCACTGCACACCATAGTGACGGGGGGTTTGTTGAGGAGTCCTCATGCGAAGAAGTTCATGAAGGCTTGGGATGATACCTTAGAGTTGGCATGGTTGCACTTGCACGAAGCTACAAGGAAAATGAAGAAATGGGCAGATAAGTAGAGACGGGATGCACACTTCAGTGTGGGAGACATAGTGTTCCTCAGGATTACTGGAGATCAGTTTCAACCACCTAAGGGGACTACAAGATCATTGACGAGGAAATATGAGGGGCCATTCCGAGTGAAGAAGAGAGTGGGGGAAGTTGCTTATGAGCTGGAACTTCCACACCATATGCATATGAAACATCCAGTTTTTCATATCAGTCAGTTGAAGAGATGCAAACTTGATGTTGATCATCCAGAGAGAGTGGAACCACCGAGGGGACTAGCCATGATTGTTGACAGGCTGAACCTTGAGATGGACAAGATTTTGAGTTGTCAATCCACAGGGATTAGAAGTCATATACAACGGGAATTTCTTGTCAGATGGAAGAATGCACTGAAGGAGGATAGCTGGGAAATGGAGGACTCACTTTGGAGATGGAAGCGAAAGATTGCGAAGTATGACAGGAAGTTGTGATGGATAGCACAATTGTTGAGGACAGCAATGACCTTTGGTGGGGGAGGATGTCACACCCTGTGGTTGTGGCAACCCGTGGGCATGCCCACCGACCGAGCGACTTGACGAAATGGACGAGTGATGACTTCACAAGTGAGACACGTAAATGAAATGAAGTGTGGGCGAGGTGAAGTGGAGTTGTCACGGACTTATAGCGAGCGAGCCAAGGCTCCAACCCGTTGGCTGACTTGAGCCAATATGCGAAAGGGTGTGTGTGGAGGGGCACCCACCCATGAGTTGGGCGGGCCGACCATGTAAAAACACAAGCGATGGCATATGTGGAGAGTCGGCCGGTTAAAGCAAACATCGGTGGGTTGGCTGGGTGGCGCAAGCCACCGCCCATATATATGAGCAGATGAAACGATGGATTGAGCCATCGAAACATCGTAGATCTTCTAATGAAAGCGAAGAGCGAGGGATGTGAACGACTGTTGCTAAGGCGCAGGTCGCATGACGCCCGCACGACGAGCATGGCAAAGGTGAACGCATAAGTGTTTTCGGGCAGGGTGACTTGTGGGTTGAGCACGCTTGCCAAACGACTTGCCGTTCAAGTGAAACTTAGGTAGAGGCGACACATGGTTGGGTGTGCCATGTCGATGATGAACAAAGTGTGGGTTGCAGTTGTGTGGGATGCGACCAATGTGCGGAAGGCTCCCAGGTGAGGTGTGATGGTTGGAACAAGGTTGGTACACTCGAGTTGGCAAATTACACAGTCATTCGGTTAAACATAAACACCGGTCAAGTTTGGCTCCCGGTGATATTGTAAACTTGCAAATTATAATAAAATATTATTATTACATATGATTGTTGTCTCTCTGTTATTATGTTGAATGTTATATTAATGGATTCTGCACATTAATATTAATGGTTAAAGATGATGAATGTTAGGCGTAGTTCGGAAAGTAAGTTAACAAATGAACATGTTAAGTACTTAGCCGATGCCGCACATAGGCCAATTAATGAAAAAATAATTAGGGGCGTGACAACCGAGGTCTAACACCAACTCTCCTGCAAACACGAGATGAATTTAATTAAATTGGTAACTTTTGTCATATTTTGAGGGCATGGCTTCAGAATCTTACTGAAGGGATCTCAGTCGTATACTATGATATCATTGAACTCACGGGTCAATTCAGTCAGGCACATTTGATTCTTCGCATGCATGAAATGTTTAAACTAATGGAAATTTTCGAACCGTACTGTTAAATTATTAAACTAGTTCAACACATATGCCAATATATATAGCGTCACCTATAAATTTAATCTTATAAAGTTAATCGAGGACAAAAAATTGCAGAGAAGCACAATACTAGCGGCACCAAATCAATTTTGCCTAGTTGATTTAGGAAAAGTAGTTTAGCTATTGTTTCCTCCCATTTTAGCAAAAGCATGATATGTGATCTAAATCTATGTTCATTTGATTCTTTTCTTGTGGTTTTCAAAACCACTATGCATTTAACCTTCCTACACGATGTGTTGGGCCATGTCTGAAAAGAGAAAAAGTCTTGGTGAGATGGTAAAAGAAAAAGAAGTGTGCTTTTTCATTTTCTCTATTTTTTTTAACAACGTGATGAATTGGTAACTCTCAAACCTGATTTAAGGGAGACCCACAATCAACTTTTCTAGCTGTCATTATAACACCAAGAGTACATCAAACAACCTCTAGATATACTAAATTCTTATGATTTAGCAAGAGCCGAGACTCATGGATAAGGAGAGTCTTCTCCCCACTATAACACCAAGAGTACGAGTACATTCAACAACCTCGAGGAGTCTACTCCCCACTATAACTCCAAGAGTACATCCAACAACGTACAAGCCAGATATACCAAAATTCTTATGATTTAGCAAGGGTCGAAACTCATGGATAAGGGGAATCTACTCCTTGAGCCACTATAACACCAAGAGTACATCCAACAACCTAGGGGAGTCTACTCCCCACTATAACACCAAGAGTACATCCCACAACCATCCAACAACCTGCAAGCTAGATATACTAAATTCTTATGATTTAGTAAGAGTCAAGACTCACGGGTAAGGGGAGTCTACTACTCTCCACTATAACACCAAGAGTACATCCAACAACCTGCAAGCCAGATATACTAAATTCTTATGATTTAGCAAGAGTCGAGACTCACGGATAAGGGGAGTCTACTACTCCCCACTATAACACCAAGAGTACATCCAACAACCTGCAAGCCAAATATACTAAATTCTTATGGTTTAGCAAGATTTGAGACTCACGGATAAGGGGAGTCTACTACTCCCCACTATAACACCAACAGTGCACCAACAACCTGCAAGCCAGCTATACTAAATTCTTATGATTTAGCCAGAGTCGAGACTCATAGATAAGGGGAGTCGACTCCTTGAGCCAAGATCCATGGATAAGGGGAGTCTACTCCTTGAGTCGAGATCACAGTAGGACATTATACTCAATGATGATTTAGCAAGAGCCAGGCTCACGGATAAGGGGAGTCTACTCCTTAAGCCGAGATCACAGCAGGACATTATACTCAATCATGATTTAGCAAGAGCTGAGACTCATGCATAAGCGAAGTCTACTCCTTGAGCCGATATCATAGTAGGACATTATACTCAATGATGATTTTGAGCCGCTACCATAGCAGGACATTATACTCAATGATGATTTAGCAAGAGCTGAGACTCACAGATAAGGGGAGTCTACTCCTTGCGAGAGCATAGCAAGACATTATACTCAATAAGAATTGAACAGGGGCCTCCCAGGTTTCACCCAATGAACCTAGCCATCAAACAACACATCAAAAGTATGCTTTTTCATCTTCTCCATTACATGGGAATAAAGCTATATTCAATGGATAGGATGAAAAGGAAGTAAAACAGTGATTGGCTTATTGCATAGTGCTTAATATCTGCCACAATTTTCAACCCTTACTAAAAAAACTAACAAAAAATTTCATTCCTCACTACTAAAACCCACATTAAACCACATTACCCAGAAAAATACACAGTTTAATTAAACCAAGTTTTTGCTATAAATTTTGGTTATAACTCTCTACTAAAAACCACATTACCAAAAAAAACACATAGTTTAATTTTACCATGTTTTTGTTATAAAGTTAGGTTATTTAAAAAAACTTTACCCAAAAACATACACAATTTAATTATACTAGGTTTATGTTTAAATTTTGGTTATAACTCTCCCTACTAAAAACCACATTACCAAAACAAACACACTTTAATTATACCAACTTTTTGTTATAAATTTTTGAGTAAACAAATAAATTTGACCATAATCACTCAAATCATGTAATATATAAATAGATTTAACAAAAGTATAGTTAGAAAATAGAGAGAGAATGAAAGATTGTTCACACAACACAAATCATACCACAATATTTTATTGATCACATAAAGAAATTAAATATATAAGACTTAGATCATTGACTTCGACAAATTATGACTTAGAGATAACACAACTCCAACTCATAACTTAGGAATCAACAACTTCTAGATTGACTCCTTGACAACTATACATGACATGGAAGCATTACTTCCAACACCCTCACTTAATGCTTACATGGGGAACATTGAAAACACATATTACAATAATAAATGAATCTTTGTTAAATTTGTTATCCACTCTGAAATCTCACGGTTTTGCTCTTTTTTTCACCACACTTTCTAGCTTCCCACTTGATTCATTTAAGACATAACCACTCTAGAACATCGTTGACGTGCTTTGCAAAATTGATGCGCTTTAGAACATTGTTGACATGCTTTGCAAAATTGATGCTTCTCAACCTTCCAGAAACTAAACCATCTTATGGAACTGCCACCATCTGTGAATCCACAACCCTCTGCAACCTTCATGAGTTATCTAGGATAGCATTATGGGCATAGAATGTCCTCAACAGACAATTCTACAACTTGACCTTGTATAAAATAATATGTACTGACACTCCCCAAGCACGACAGGTCACACCAACTTGACCTTATTAAGAATTACTTGTAACTAATGCTCCTCAAGCACGACAGGTCACACCAACTTGACTTTATTAAGAATTACTTGTAACTAATGCTCCTGAATATAACAAATCACATTAATTTATAATAGTTAATCTATTCTTTATGCTTCCCACCATTAGATTTTTTCACAATATAATAAGATACTACAACTTCAAGTCAGACCACAAACTTGGACACACGAACAAACACACAATCAATACTATATTAAGTAAAGCAATCATCCAAGCCCATATTTCTACCATGGTAAAACACCCAATGGCCTCCCAAGATCTTCACCTCCTTGATCCATCATATTTCCTCCACAAATGATGAAGGATCAATCTGAATTCGAACTCATGCTCTCGGCATAACCTTATGGGAACCCTATTCTTCATTGACTTCAACGCTGCAAATCTTGCAGTCTTGTGTGTGGATTGGATAACGCCGTCATGGAAAACGTGATGGATCAGTTCTGCAACATCCCACCGTGAGGATCTGCGTGCAGGAAATGGTTGGAGATGGCCCCTCCACCTGTTATTCGCATCAAGAGACGAACCCTCCTCGCGCAGAAAATGGGGGCGAAAACATAAGAATCTTCCTGTTCTGAAGACACGTTACAGGGTAGCTATGAAATCATCGAGGACGATTCTCCTTCGGGGCATCAACGTCTGAGATTTGAGCAGAGCATCTATGAAAGTATCGAGACTAATTCCCCATCACATACTACAGCTGCTCATAGCAAATAAACTCACGGTGCTAGGATTCACAGCTTCCCTCGGGCTATGCTTGGAATCTGATGAATCGAAGCAAAAATAATCAACGTGCTGCCACGATCTGTCACGGATCCTTTCAGAACTAGCAATGTGTTGCAAGGTTGATGCAACCCTCCTTGGTTGTGGCTTGAGTGAAATTACAGAATGCAACAAGAATATTGAAGTGTGTCTTTATTTTCACTAGGCACTAAATTGACAGATCCGAACTTTATGTCTTTATTTCGCTGCAGAGCTTTACGCCATTCTGTAGTGTAGATCACGCAACAGTCGGTGCATATTCAAGATTCACCATGATTGGAATTAAGAGAGCTAAAGTGAATTTGGAGAGGAAAAATGAAGTGGGTCTTCATTAGAAAATCTGTTATCAGACTAGCATAAACTTCCACAAGCGATTCTACAGCAGATCCTGGATGACACACACATACCAAACATTTACACAATCTTCTTTTTCCTATGAATTTTCTACACATCTTCCTCATAGAGTCTTGTGGCTGATTGGGACCTAGTCGTGTCCTTGTGAAACTGAACCGGCGTGACCACTTGAATCCCTCATCGACTCGACAGTGTGTCAGCCTTTAAAGTCACATCAACGACTCTGCAGGGCTTAACGCTAGGGTAGACAAAAATGATACATCATTTTCCAACTGACCTTGCGCAATAAATTAAGCGAAACTAATTTCAGTGTTATGGATCTAATACCAAGTTAGAAAAATAGAGTTAGAAAAATAGAGATAGCTAGAGATGGTTCATACAACACAAATCACACCGCGATATTTTATTGATCATATAAAGCAATTACATATATAAGATTCAGATCAATGATTTCGAAAAATTATGACTAAGACATGACACCACTCCAACTCATAACTTAGAAATCAACAATTTCTAGATTGACACCTGGTAACTCATAATGATAACTATACATGACATGGAATCATTACTTCAAACACCCTCCCGTAATGCTTACATGGAAAACATTGAAAACACATATTACAATAATAAAGAATCTATGTTCATGACTAGCTCTCATAAGTATTTGTATTGTTAAGAATACACAATTCAAACTTATCATTCTTAAAATCTTAAAAAAAAAATCTAAATAAGTTTGAAAAACAAAATCAATAAAAAAAGAAAAAAGAGGGTCAATAATCACACATTTACCTTAATAGACACTCACTTGGATGTTGGCACCTTTATTCACGCTGTTTCATAGCACTAGAAAAGGTTTATACCTCGAGAGATTTAATTCTTTTAAACGCTTGATAGATCCAGAGGTAAAGATGAGTCTATGATAATTCATATCTATATATGCTCTTGGATTTTTTTTCCACATGTTTTATAATTTTATAAGTTATTTTTTGTTAAAAACATTGATTATATATAGTAGATATTAAGTTTTTATATATTTATTTATATTTAAAATATGAAATTCTAAAAATATAATTTTGATTAATGTGGATCGTATTGTAATCTATATGATTTAAAATGCATATTAATTTGTATTTATATAAATTTCATATCTCTAGAAATATACTTTTTCTAGTTATATTCATTAATTAAATTTGTTAACTTTTGCACGTTTATCAATTATATGTTTTCAAATATCATATGTATAAATATGATGTTGAAAATCATGGTAATACTAAGAGGGGGTGAATCAATATTATAACAAAATTCTCAATTATTTAACCAATCATAATATATTCAACAATACAATAGTGCACCAATCAAACAAGATATTGAACACTATATGTTTACGTGGAAACCCATATGGGAGGCAATCACAAATCTTTTTTTAATTATAGTGTAAATGCAAGCTACAACCTCAATTTAGATAAACTTTTGTAGGCACCAACCTATAGGAGGAATCAACCCCCTTAGGTTTGCACGCACCAACTTGCTAGGGGCACCAACCCCTTGATACACGACCCAACTTTAATGAGACTTCAATATCCTTATCTGCATGCCCCAACTTGTAGTAGCTAGTCAAATCCCTTTTTCATCTCATTTTCAAACTCATATTCATGGCCATCTAATTACAATATTACACTAACTCAATTATTATTTCTAAATATCCACAAATATGCACTTACTCCCTCTGCACAACTCAATTCTTCGTATTTTCTCTCAAACTCTCTTAGCTTAATGCTTAGTCTTCCTTAAATTTCCTAGTAGTGCAACTCTTTTTACATATAGTGTTGTCATTGATGTCAAAGGGGATGTGTGAGACAACAACAATATCATCTATGTGCGGGAATTTACAGGGTAAGTTCCTTAGATAGAACACCAAAACACACCGCTCACAAACATATCACAGATCGGTACACCAATATTCTTGACGTGGTTAAAACCCTCAAAGAGGGAAATATTGCATGGCCTGAGGCAACGCAACGAGTTCAGGAAATTTATTAATGTAAAAGAAAGAAAATTTACATAATATTCTTTCATGAATGGTCGCCTAAAAAATGACCCACCATGCTCTTTAAATAGAGATCATGTACTAATTAGGTGTTAAGACACGGATCAAGTGTCGATAATACCAAGGAGAGAATGAACCATTGGATCACTTCATATCTAGAACATATTGTGACCGTTAGATTGTAAGTTGTACATACTAAAGAAACACACTTTACCTAACTATACACTAGACCAAGTTGTATTTAATTATTTCCTATGTGTCAGAATATCTTAACATCCCCCCTTAAGAACAACTTGGGATAGGATTGAAGGATGTACAAAGATGACACAATAGGAGAAGGAAGGAGGCATTAGAGCCTATCCCCCCTTAGTGACAACTTCCTAAACTCCAACCATAAATCAAATTTTAGTAAACTTTGCCTCTGTGGGAGCCTTTGTAAAGATGTTTGCAACTTGATCATCAGTTGAAAAATATTTCACTTCAAAAACATGGTCATGACTGAGCTTCTTGATGAAGTGCATGTGTATTTCAATGTGTTTATTGCGCTAATGTTGGACTAGATCTTTGCATAGTTGAATGGCACTTTGATTATCACACCAAAGTGTAGTCGGATGTTGTTGTTGAAAACCAAACTTTGATAGGATCTGATGAAGCCACAAGACTTCCTTACTAGCTTCAACAACACCATGATACCCTGCTTCTACTGAAGAAAGAGAGATGGAACTTTGTTTCTTGCAAGCCCATGTAATAGGTCCAAAACCAAGGGTGAATACATAACCCGTAGTAGACTTCTGATCATCAGGGTCACCAGCCCAATCAGAATTAGTGAAACCAACCAATAGAGGAGATGCTTCTGCACTGTAATGAATCCCAAACTGAATTGTACCTCGAACATAACAAAGTATTTTTTTAGCTGCTTTCTAATGACCTTCATATCGGTTTTTCATAAACCGAGCAACAAGACAAACAACAAAGGAAAGGTCAGGACAAGTATGGGTCAGATACAAAAGTTTTCCAACGAGCTAATGGTATAAGGTAGCATCAACTTTAGGGGAAGTACAAGTGACTGAAAGTTTGGCTCCAGACTGAGAGGGAGACGGGGTTGGCTTACAATCTTCCATGTGAAAGTGGCATAGAAGATCGTTGGCATACTTGGACAGGGAAAGGGAAATACCTTATTTGGATTTCAAGGCTTGAAGACCAAGAAAATAATGCAAGTGTTCTAATTTTTTCATTTCAAACTACTTTTTAAGGTTGGAATTCACATTGTTTATAAGGTTGGGATGTTTACTAGTAAGGATAAGATCATCAACATAAAGAACAAGGATGATAAGAGACTTACCCACTTTCTTGGTGTAGATAGTATTGTCAGAATGACACCTAGAAAACCCAATATCAAAGAATTATTGATTGTGGTTATAAAGACCCTTATGTCCGCGTCCTAATTGGCCTCCTAGAGGAACATGTGCCTCCTAAAAGAAAGTTATACATTTTGGCATACCAAGCCTAAGGGGCTTGCTTGAGACCATAAATGGATTTCCTAAACCAACATACAAGGCTAGAATCTGTTTGTATAAATCCAGGAGGTTGTTCTATATAGATTTCTTCATGCAAGTCCCCATGCATGAAGGTAGATTTAACATCCATCTGATGGACTTCCCATTTGAAAGAGGCAGCAAGGGAAAGAACAAGATGGATAGAGTTCATTTTGGCAACAGGGGAGAATGTTTTAGTATTTTCAATGCCTTCAACTTGTGAAAAACGCTTAGCAACAAGATGAGCTTTATGTTTACCAACTTTTCCATCAGGTCCAAACTTGGTTTTGTAAATCCATTTGCATCTAAAAAAATTTCATCCCTTTGGAAGAGGAACAAGATCCCATGTACCATTTGCCAATAGTGAATGATATTCTTCATTCATAGCTGCGTCCCAATTAGGATGGCCTGAAGTTTCTACAAAGGTGTCAAGATCATAATTCGTTGAAGCTTGAGCCAATAAAGAAGAGGCTCTATCGAACTGAGAATGTGTATGACGTTGATCTCTAAGATCACCTGCAAGAGTACCTATTTCATCCCAAGTAGTGTGGACCCATTTTGGAAGCTGAGGAGCTGAAGGAGAATCTCGAGAAGATGGGGGAGGATTTTCATCCTCTCTATCATCATCTGAAGAAGGAATATTTTCAGAAGTAGAAAGGATAAAGAGGGGTGGCACATTTGCTGAACTAGGCTCCTATGCTAATATATTTTCACCAAACTTTACATCTCTTCTAATGATACATTTTTGGATTTAGGTTGAAGAATTCTATATCCTTTGACATCTTTAGAATATCAAACAAAAATACATTTTTCACTCCTAGATTCTAAGGCTTTATGTTTCTCATCTGGAATATCGGCCCATGCTTCACTTCCAAAAAAACGAAAGTGACTTACATCTGGTTTTATTGAGCTCCATGCTTCTTCTAGATTGGTATTCTTTAAAACCTTAGTAGGAGTGCGATTTACTATGTAATTTGCACATTTAATTGCTTCTACCCAAAAATTAAGACTAAGTCCTTTAGATTGAAGCATACAATTAGCCATTTCCTTTAAGGTGTGATTCTTCCATTTAACTACACCATTTGGTATGGAGTATATGGAACAATATGTTGCAATTGAATTCCATGCTCAGTTCAAAAGTTGATGAATTTGTTCTTAACATATTCTCTACTAGTATCAATTCTTAGCTTAAGAATTTGATGTTCATATTGTTTCTCAAAAAAGGCCTTAAAGGCCAAGAACATGTTAAATACTTCACTCTTGAGTTTTAAGAAGTATACCCAAGTGCATCTAGAGAAATCATCAATAAAAGTTAAGAAATGTGTGTAGTCAGAGAATGAGACAACTGGAAGTGGACCACATAAATCACTATGCACAATCTGTAAAGGGGTTGAGGCGTGCCAAGAGGCATTTTTTTCAAAACTCTCCTGATGATGTTTTCCAAGTACACATCCAAAATAAACACCATCTCTGCAAGATACCATAGGAAGGCATGTCACCATATTTTCTTTACATAGATTTTGAAGGGAGAGATAGTTTAAGTGACCAAATCGCTCATGCCAAAGTTTTCTCACTTCATCATTATGAGAAACAAATACTGACGTAAGAGTTGATGACCCAAATTTTTTAAACTTATACAACCTTGTAGAATCACCAGCAATGCCAATAGCTAAAATCTATCTAGGATCTCTTAGGTCCTTAATTACAACATCATGAGGTGAAAATTCAACGGTTTTACTTTCACCTGAATGAGTTATCTGATATATAGATAGAAGGTTGCATGATAAGGTAGGAACACATAATACATCATTAAATTGACCATTGTCTAGATGAATAGTTCTAGTCCCTACAACACTAAGCGATATATCATCACCAACATATATATTTTTGGTGTTACAATCATTTAAATAAAAAAACATGGCTTTATTTTTGGCCATGTGATAAGAAGCTCTAGAATCAATGAGCCACTCATCAGAATGAGAAGAAGAGGATATGTTTAGTGCATAACTAGACCGAGATGCTTGACAACCACATGCATAAAGTGTTATTCCTGAAGATGAAGTTGAAGTTGAAGAGTGCTCCAAATGGATCTTATGCTTCTTCATGGCTGCTTCCAAGGCTTCCATCTTCTTAAAGAATTTGGATTCTAAGTGGCCATCATGAATACAAAATTTGCAATGTCTATCAGTCTTCTTCCCTTTGTTTTTATTTGCCTTATCATTTTGTTGAATTGATTTTTCATTTTGAGACTGAAATTTCTTAGGACCCTTGTTTGGTTTAGGACCATTCCTTTTAGGATGTTGTTTCTTAATATTATTTCAATTTGGTTGTTGTAGGGTTGCTAAGGATTTCTTAAAAACGTTTCTAGTATTAAGAAGACCAAGATGTAAGAGTTTTTCTTGTTCTCTTATGAAAGAATCACAAAAGGCATCAAAAGAGGGGGACTTGTAGGCTTGTACTTGAGAAATAAAGGCTTCTCTAGTAAAATGGAAGGTGGAAGCAAACACAGAGTAGGTTGTTCCTTAGTAATAATGGAATAGATAAAACTACCATCTTGTTTTTTAACTTTAACACCTTCCAAGAGAAGTCTAAGGATCTTGAACTTGGACAAAACATCTTCAATGGAAGAAAAATTATTAGGTTCCAACTTAAGCAACTCATTTTCGAGTTGATAGAACCTAATTTCATTTTTAATTCCAAAAACTTTATTGAGTTGTTTCATTGCTTCATCAGGGGTATCAATTTTTGTGATATGGAATCTAAGGTCTAGAGAAATAGACATCACTATCAACCCACATGCTTGATCTTGCTTATTTTCCCATTTGGCTTGCTTATCTTCATCTTTAGGTTTAGACTCATGCCGTGAGGCTATTCTATAAATACTTTACTTCTAAGTAAATCCACAATGTAGGATAACCATTGGAAGTAGTTGGTGCTGTCAAGAATAACTAGGCATGGAATTTCCATTTTAAAAGAAACTGAAGTTGTAGATGCTGAAACTAAGTTTTCCAATGGAAAAACTCTCGAAAAATTAGGCAGATTAAAAAAAATAGCTCTGAAAACAACTTCTGGACGAAGAAGTCATGGCTTTTCGAAGAATAGCTGTTGAAGATGCCGATGAACTACATGAATATTGGGAAGTGAATGATAATATTATATAAAAAAAATTCCCCCCCTTTCCAAAATTAATCTAATTAGCTCACCTTAAAAAAAATTACTTTATGCAATTGACTTTTATAAATAAGTGAAAGTCACTTTTACAATGGTACTTTATGAACTATCCATTAAATTGTAACTTAAATAAAAGATAAAGTGACTTTAGAATTATAAGTGACTACTATTTATAATAGGTTAGAACAATTTTACATAAAGTAACTTTAAAACATAAGTTACATGTGTTTTTTGAAAAAGTAACTCAACAAAAAGAAAGTCTTGAACCCAAGGCCTCTATTCTCATAAAGTAACATTGGACCAAGTGACCTAGTTTAAAAGGTGAGTAATTTTTGGAAAGGAGGAAGGGTTTTTTTTTGTCTCACTGAAGCTTTGGAGTATGTGCTTACTTAGAAAACCCTTTTTTTGCCTAAAAATAAAAAAAACAACCACACAACCCAAAAACGAACAAGCAAAAGTAATCAAAGCCTTACGACTTAAATTTAGATTTGCTTGGAAACTAAATATTTTCCTCAATGTTTCTGATTTTTCGAGATCACACTAATGCACAACGAAAAGTTGTGGTGCATGAGAAAAATCATTTATTTATGCTTGTGGTTTGCCCAAAATGCACAAAGTCGTGGGGTAAAGAGCATTCACAGAAATGAAAGGTATATATCCAGTAATAAGTTATTTTTATAGAGGAGTTTAAACCAAAATAAACAGAGATATAAATAGCTATAACTACAAATAAAGACTGGCCTTTTCGCATGAAATGAAAAGGGTTCCTCACTAAAACAAATTCTTCTAACACAACAGAGCAATCCTCTCGACCTAAAAGAAGTTAGAAATAATAGATATAGGAAATGACAATTAATGTAGTTGTATAGGCTTTGGATTTGGATCACCAACGGATGTGGCCCTCGAATAGCTCTTATACCATGTAGGAATTTACAGGGTAAGTTCCTTAGATATAACACCAAAAGGACACCACTCACAAATAGATCACAAATCAGTACACCTGTATTGTTGACATGGTTAAAACCCTCAAAGAGGGAAACAGTCCATGGCTTGAGTCAACGCGGCCACTTCACGAAATTTATTAATGTAAAAGAAAGAAAAATTACATAAGCTTCTCCCATGAACGGTCGCCTAACAAATGACCCTCCATGCTATTTAAATAGAAATCATGGACCAAGTGAATGTTAAGCCACAGATCAAGTGTCAGTAATACCGAGGAGAGAATGAACCATTAGATCACTTCATGTCTAGAACATATCGTGACTGCTAGATTGTAAGTTACAAAAAGTACATACTAAAGAAACACAGTTTACCTAATTATACACTAGAACAAGTTGTACTTAATTATTTCCTATTTGTCGGAATATCCTAACACTATAATAACCAAAAGGAGCAGGGCCCTCTATGAAGTATTTTGAAAGTTGGTTCTCTCATAGGTTCTCATCAAGAGTAGTTAAAGGTACTTGAATTTATTTGAGCTTTTGATGCAATTATGATATCCTAAAGAACCTACAAATAACATGTTGGGAAAAGTACTGAGAGTGGGAGGAGGGGGGATGAATCAGTATTTTAAAACCACTTTAACTTTTCATTTCATATTTTGATTTCTATATGCTACTTTCATTAATGTAACTAACGTATGTACGTGACATCGGTGAAATAAAAAACATATATCTAGTTAACTATATTTTCATATATTTCATCACCTGTTCATTTTTAACCAATGCAACATTACTTCATTATTCATTCATCAAGCAGATACCATGAGCAGTAAAGAACATATAGATTATTAAAACACAAGTAACATATCAAGACACATGAACTCTAGGATTTTAGGTGGAAACCCAATGTGGGAGAAAACCACCATTGTCGTCATCTTTGTCTTTCTCTTACACAGACACTTACCAATATGTAGACACCCACCTGCAAAGGCTACAACCTTCTCTCATTTTCTAGCACCCACAGAAAGGGACCTATAACCCCGTGATCTTGTTTATATGCTCCCACTGGAAGAAAGCACCTACCCCATGAACAAGTTTACCACCTACCACTATAAGTAAGCTTTGACTCCCTCACTGAAGGCTCCAACCCTCAACACCTCTTTTGGACCATGATTCATAATATTTCATACTGGATCCACCTTGCTCAAAACATCAAACCTGTAGACCACCTTTAATCATATTTTCAAACGCGACCTACCTCTACATTAGTCACAAATCAAATTGAATAATGAATTTGAAATTTAATCATAGAACCAACTAAATCATTGTATCATTAACCAACGAATCACTGAATCTAAATCAACCATTTCAAATATATCAAGCCAATTTGTATCATACATAAACCATCACAACCATACCATACCAATGGGCAACCACTCATATATTGTTAATCATCACATGAACATAGTGTTGTTCCTACAAACCCTTATTAGACATACATTAGAATGTATATGTTATTTCCTTCAAGTAGGCCCACGTATGTACATTCTTCCTCATGTATGTACATGCTTCCTTTGTATCATACTTGCGTACAGATATCAAATCACTGACAATTGAATCTAAATCACTTTATTACTGAAATAACCAATGAATCATGTACTGAATCAATCGCAGATTACTAAACCAATTACATATCACCACATTGTAGCATCATCACTAATAAACATTCCATTTAATAACTAATTCAACCCAATCAATATTGTCAAACACAGATTATCATGATAATGACATCATCGAGAGATAGCACCACACATAACAAAACTGATCAAATGTCATCAACGAGCCATATTGCAAAACCATAGTATATATACACAACTTCCAAAAAACCTATCATTGTATGTATGCAACTACCATGCATAACACCCGTGTACAAATCGCAACATACAATATAAATTCACAGAATTTATAAGCGACCCTACAGATACAAATCTGTGTATGTACTCCACCATTCAAAGGCAAACCATCATATAGATCTAAAATCACTGAATTGTACTTTTTTACATAATACAACATCTCTCAAACCCAAATCTTGGCATACATATTGATACATTCATAAATATTTATATGTAGATTCATACCATCATCGTAGATTTATCAGTGTTAGCTACAAACATAAACATATGAAGCAATATGTATTCATTTCAGATCTATCAAATCTGAACCATCTCCATACTCCCTAGTGCATCCCTATTTCAAATCAGAATACACATTAATAACCCATAACTTGCACACACAACACCTTGATATCCATATCCTTATATAGCTTTACCCTTAGCTAATACCTTAGGATAATCCCTTAGTAATGTCATTGGTATTCTTTGATGAGATCAAATAACTGTTGTCACTTCTATTACTATGGGCCAATACCTTGGTAATGATGCCTGATATCCAAAATACCATGGTTCGGATTTTGTATGTGACTTTACCTTGTAGGACCAGCATATATATGTGACCCTTCTTTCTAGGATCGATGTATACTTTCTCAAACTTCACTTTTAACATTCATATATCATTGATCTAGCATTTCCATGTTCATACCATCTGTAGCACCCATATAACCATCATGTTGATATCTTTATCAAGTAGGTTTCCATCAAGGACAACACATTATCTATAATACCAACATAAAATAGCTGTGTAGAGCTCATTGATAACTTTCCAACAGTATATCCTGCTCAGAAAAAATCCTCCTTGATGAGAATTTATGTTCAATTAAAGTTTATGTATTAATTGAAGGAATAAAATATAGGTCCAAAACCCAAATATTTAATTTGTTAAACAGTGGGCTTGTTTGGAGTGGATCCACTATTGACAAAGAAGATCAATGGCCTCAGGCACAAAGCTACACACTATTTAATTACATTAAATGGCATACTTCTTTCATTCTAATCAATGACACCTCCAATAGTTCAACGACCAAATGAAAGTAAGTTGCATGAAGTTTAATTGTCCTTTCCAAACCAACTTGATGAATGGCACGTGGCATAGTTTCATAATAAACATGCCACATCATTAATATGATATCAGTAGTATGAAATGGTGACATAAGGGACTGCCATGTGGCAGGGAGAAATGGAAAGTTTGGGTTGATGAAAAATATGAAATAGGGTGACATGTGGCACCTCTCATGGGTTGTCACATGGTTCGATGAAGTCATGATGATGTCATTAAGAAAATGACTAGTGACCCTAAGATCCCAATTATATGGGAATGATTATATGGTTTCTAGATGCGTCATATTAGTCACATAGATAAAGCATTGGTCCTATGGTTGGCTCACCATGATGATGGGTCCACTTATTTTCCAATATATACAACCAATCGAAAATCCAATTTCCATTGAATCATTCAATGAAGACACATAATTCTACTTTGTATTATGGTTATGGTTCATGGTTGTCTACAACATTTTTATGAAGCTTATTTGAATGAAAATCATTTGGTTCGATGATTTATGATTTCAAGTTCTATTTACAGTAGCTCAAAGGGAAAGGTTGTACCATTTGAAGCCATTGATCTTTTGATCATAGTCTAACCTTGCTGCTAAAAGGTCACAAATTACAATTATGAGCCTAATTAGGTGAAGGATTCAGGAAACATTGTTTTTGGTTATGCAATCAAATCTTTGCATGTTTGCAATGATAATGATTGTAGCAGTGGTAGTATTTGTAGTGATAGTGATTGTGGCAACATTAGTGTTTGCAAGTTGTAGTGAAAATGATTGTGGAAGTGATAATGTGAGATGATGGTACAAGTTGTGATGATGATAATAGATTGTATATTATGACATTACTTATAATTTAGTGATATATGATTAACGATAGATCTAGTTTGAAAATGAGATGAAATAAAGGTCCACAAGGAAGTTGAAGAAGGAGGTCAATGTCTCCACTATGGTTGGAGCCTACTTATTCTTGAGTTTGGAGCCTATATAAGGTTCTTAATCATTCTCAAGGTTGGAGACCACTCATTCTTGAAGTTGGAAATTCAATCAGGTTGTAGCCTATAGTGAACACTTTCTTGCATCTTTTGAGGTTGGTGCCTCAATCAAGTTGTAGCCTAGCACAAGTCATAGTTTACATTTATTGGGGGTAGTTTCCTCCAGCAGGTCGGAGCCTGAAAATTGATGTAATGAATTAAAGAATACAAAGAATAAGAAGATTGGTGGTTTTCTCCCATATAGTTTTCCACCTAAAAAAATTGCGTAGTTCTTCCTCCCAACTGAGCCAGATCCCACAAAATGTCATTGTTGCTCCGAACTGCTCATCTTAGTCTCCTAGTGACCTGTGCACAATTTCCCTTAACAATGCCCTAGAGCTTGCATCCCTGCCTGAAATGTGTTGTGTGTAGTTTCAGAGCCTTTTACTCTCTCCCGGTCTCCTACACCTGAAAACAAAAGGTGATGCATCATGGTAGACTAGGATATTTCTATATTTGATGTCATCTCATCATGAGTGATTACATATATAGGTACATGGATGACACATGGCGCAGCAACGAATGGGATGAACAAGGAGCACATTCTAGGAGGCTTGTTTGTGAACGGATGAACACATGAAGCATGCCAAGTACCAGGGAAGGGGATACATGCACATGCAACATCAAGCAAACACTAAGACCATCGAAGACTCCACACACCTTGCCACATGGAGGTGAAGCTATGATACACCAAGAGAACACTCATCACTTAGCAAAACTGCAGCTCAGCATGGACACCACCATCAACATGAAGATACTAGCATTGTCATGAGTCATTTCGATCTCATCACTACTATGGGACATACTTTTGTAATCAATGTAATGTCATGTGGAAGTCCAAGAGACCCACATGTAAAGTTGAAGAGTCATGTCAGATGAAGAGTCATGTAAGTCAAAGAGTCATGAGGGAAGTCGAAGAGTCGCAAGGGTCAAGTTCACCCTTGGCTATATACACCCCTCATTTGTACATGCAACAGACTTTTTCACCTTGGCTCCTCCCACATAGCCTTAAGAACCTGTATTCTTTTCTTTGAGGAGCGAGCAGTGGCTCCAATGCCTCGCTATCAGGGTTAGTGATGTAATGGTGTATGGATGTGTCTTGGAACTTTTGCTTAATTTATAAGCTTATTAATAGGCCAACACATTTTGAAACATCTATTGTATTCGTTTGTAAGACAATTCTTTGGATACTTGTAATGCATGTTTCTTTAACCTGTGTTAAGATAGTTGAACTATTTTGATTGTTTTAGTACATGTGCTATTAGAAATGTGTTGCATGATTTGTTAACACTGTCTCACCTATGTGGATTATTTCGTCAGACACTCGACAGATTCATTCTCGTAAACTTGTTATAACAACTTTCACACTCATGTGGACTATTCCACTTGGTTTTGTATGTGCTATCTTCTCACTTTGTGTTTGTGACTTTGTATCCATGGGGGCTACTCCATCGGAATTTGCGCATGTCCTGTTGTGTTGTGTGTCTCTAACAGAGTTGGGACTATTCCCTTTCGACTTGAGACTCACTTTCACCCTCTCCCTCTATAGTCAAACCTTGACACAAGTGACACTAAGAACTCACCAAGAACGCGAACCTCACTATTTGAAGACTAACCAAACCACTCTCATGTGCTAGTAAGAAAGAGCTAAGGCAAATCTTTAAGATAATGGAAACTGGGAAATCATACCAGTTGGGACTCCTACATCAAAGGTGTGAGGTCTAGTTGGGACTTCATATCGGGGAGATCCCATGAATTTTGGTGGGTCCAGTACCGTCAACATTTTTGGTGCTAGAAGGAGGACCACCAGTTGTTTATGGCTGAATTTCCTCTCACCCCCACTCATCAACCATCTAGTCAAGGTAGTAATGCGCACTCCCTCTCACCTACGTGTAAATCTAAAGTTAGTTACTCCTGACCTCCCAGGCATGAACACAAAAGTTCATATCATCACCTCCACTTTGTCAATCCCATCACTTGTTAGTTTGCTAAAGTAGTCTTACTGATCCCAAGAATACATGATCTTCCATATGCATCAAAGAAGCCAAAGACCGCTCCCATAGGAGTTGTTGTCTCATCATTGGAAGAAGAAGTTCTTGCCACACTCGAAGGTTTGATAGAAGTTGTTGAGAACGGAGAGGAACCTCTAGTCTTTCGACAAGGAGAACAGGTCAACCTCGTGATCATGGGCTCAAGTTCTGGTACAAGAGACAGAGGGGAAGGTAGTGGAGGAGGCAGAGGCAGAGATGAACCAATAGACTCAAAGTTGGAATCATCAGATTCTAAAGAAGAGGAGGAGGACAAAGAAGAAGAAGACATGGATGACCAAAACTTGGAATGGATGACTCAGGGACCATTGGCTCTCTTGGGTGATTTTCACATGATGCCAAAGTGTTTGGAGAGGATGTTGACAAAGTATGACCCTGACAGCACAGTGAAGGCAAAAGATCACTTGGACAACTTCTACTTGAAACTAAAGACACTCAAAGTATGACACGACGACATTGCATGCAGATTGTTTCTGTGTACCTTGGATGGTCGAGAAGCGATATGGTATCAAAACCTTCCCATCAATTCCATCCATAATTGGGCTATGTTCAAAAGAATGTTTCTGGAAAAAAAGTTTTATGACAAGGCCCCTACCATGTTGCTCAAAGAATTGGGTTGTCTGAAGATGGAGTCAAAAGAGAAATCAAAAGATTTTAATCATAGGTTTTTACACATGTTGAACAAGTTTGCAGTGAAACAAAACCTCAGGAATCCATGATTGTCGACTATTATATGTTTGCAGTACCATCCAGTATTGTGTAGTTTGTCAAGCGAGCTACGAAACCAATGTTACTTGAGAATTACGAAGAGGCGATTATTGTGGAAAAAGACCTGAACGTGATTGGAGCCATCAAGGATGATGAACCAACGAAAGACTCCAAAGATGCAAGAAGGAAGCCCTAGTATAGTATACCTAGGGGGGATATTATGGGGTACAAAGGGAGGTATCCAAGGGAATATTGTAATAATGTGATGGGCCATAGTTAATAAATAAAGTGGTTAATCATGCGTTATGTAAGGGACCACAAGTAGTTCGAAATAATGTGATAAGCCCATTGTATTAGATTTATGGTATTGAGAGACTCATGGAAATGACCCATGGTATTGTATGTATGAAGCCTATATAGAGGCTAGAGACTCCCATTGAGATATGTGAGGGATTATTGCATTGGCAAGCATATGGCTTGTGGAATGTTCTCCTTCCTTAAGGAGTGATTGTATGGTGTTGCCTTACCTCAAGAGTTTGATATTAAAGTTTATGTATTTCTCTTTTGTTATTTTTGGGTATATTTTCTATTCTCATATATTTGCAAGTTAGATCTATTACACCCAGGGTACTGCGAGAAAGGGTAAAGACAAGGAAGAAAGTGACATTGAAACCCTTACTCATCTTGTAAAGAACTTGACAACAGAGGTGTCTGAGTTAAAGCAATGAATGACCAAGACATTTCTGAGCATCCGACCTCCCAGAAAATAGAAGGGGAGCATGTCATCAGGCAACAACCACTTCCTGGCTAAACCTGCATAGAGATCTAGTTCAGTGTTTCAGATGGAAGGTGCACGAACTCAAAATTTTACGCACTCCATCTAGACAGTCACTTGGAATGAACTTTTCTGGAATGGAAACGAGTTACGGACACAGTATGCAATAATATGAAAAACACGATAAACAATGCGCAGTGTCAGCCGAAAGACAAAGATGATGAGGAAGATGTTTCATCTGATGAGGCACCCAGCACTGGGTGGGTGATCAATATGTATCAATGCTCGCAAGCAGCACAAAAATGAACACCAAGAATCAGACCCCAAAGAAAAGCGGTTGATACAATCTCAGAAGTCAAGGGGCTCCCCCTATGATTGGGAAGATGCGAGAAAAGCTTGAACTCTTGAGGAAGGTTGATCCATCAGACATCCCAAAGCAGAAAGAACAAAGCAAGCTAAGGAAGACAACTGCAAACAAGAGTATGTCCATGAGAAGTAGACTTCAGAACACTCAACCAAATAGTAAAAACATGAGTCTAACCCTAGAAATCTCAGTGAATTTACTCGCTCTTGATTAAAATATTGTGTAAAATATGAAGAAAACTTATGCAAACATCTATTTTTTCAAGATACCTAAGGTCGAGGGTTAGCGAAACATTCTCTTGCATGCATTGGGGAAAACATCCACAGACAACACAACCTCTATTAGCAAGGGAGCAAGCACATATCCCGGTTCACTTGAAACTGTGCTCAACACACTCCGGATGGAAGAACCAAACTCCGTTTGCCATCCATTCTTGCTTTTATTTGAAATTTTTAACTGCAATGTTCACAATTATTTGGTTGACTCTAGCGCATAAACTAATGTCATGTCACTCTCCATTTCCAAGAAGATCAATGCGAAATGGAGAAATACATATGCACAGATCATCCAACTAGATTAAATGTGCGTACCAGCCATTGTTGAGCTTCGAGACATGATCATCCAATCATCTCATGATGAGCGAGTGCACTAATGCATCAACACTATCATTGTGGACATACGAGAAGTGTATGGCTTACTGCTTAGAAGGTTGAATGGGTACTTTGCTACAAACTTGTCAAACTTGTGGTTTCTGTACCAGGGAAAGAGAAATTGGATCCAGGTGTTATCCGAGAGATACATGAAATACAATGTCACTCCCATTAATGGTGAGAAGGAATCGTTGGATTTCACGTAACTCATGTTCAACAACTGCCTCCTCGAAACACAGTTGGGGTGTTACCTTGCACAACTAGCTCCAACTCCACTAGACACATAGTTGGGTCTCCTTGCTTTCCCAAATGATGGAAATGAAACTTGTACAGTATATTGTAACACTAGTAGCAGTAGAAAATGTAGTACTAATGCGTGAAGCGGTCCGTGTACATAAGAATTGTGGACCATGTATTTTGATGGATCAAAGAAACATGATGGCTATGGATCCGGTTGTGTCTTGATAGAAACGAAGCATAGGAAACATTTGATCTAAAGCCGCTTGGAGTTCTAGTGCACGAAAAACACTACTGAATATGAAGCACTCGTATTGGTCTTGCACAAAGCCATTAGCCTCAATGTTGTTGCACTTAAAGTGGTAGGTGATTCAGAAATCATGGTACGAAAGGTGCGTAACACCATACACTGTTTGTCACCTCATCTTGAAAGTTATTAGCAAGAGGTATGGTGATTAATCTTTAACTTCCAAGACTTCAATATTGTTGATGTGCTAAGAATGTGTAATGCAACTATCAATTCCTTAGCAAACACTGCTGCCAGGATGTCACCACTTAGGGATAGATTTACTATTGAAATTTTGTATAAGCCTTCTACCACTGATAACATAACTAATCTATGCACTTCTTACGATGATCAACAGATACTGCACTTCATGGCCAATGTTGATGTCTTCAAGGATGGAACGACTGATGAAGATGAGCATGGGAAGTCCCTGCAAGCTGCAACTGATGACAAGAAAGGAAACCTCATCCCTAAGGGTGTGGTATCTCTCAAAAATATTTATGTCTTGCAGAATTACTTCCAAGGGTCTAGGAACAACAAAACCCTTAATTCCACCATGATGTACGAACATATCAACCTAGGAACAGAGCACGATCTGAAGTTTTCCAGTGTCAGTAGGTGTTGCACACCACAGGAGCGACAAGTTTTTGTCTTCTTATTCAAACAGTACCAAGATGTGTTCACATGGACATATGATGATCTGAAAACATATGACACACGAATAATCCAACACACAATTTTGATCAAAGAAGGGGTCAAGCCATTGTTGCAGATCTGAGGAAAGTACATCCGTCACTTGAACCCCTTACACAAAAAGAACTGACTAAGTTGTTGGATGCTTAGATCACTTACAGAGTTCGTCATTTTACATGGGTTTCTAGTTTATTTCATGTATGTAAGAAATATGGGGCGATCTGCTTATGCATTGATTTCCAAAACTTGAAACACACCTCGAAAAAATAAATAAATAAATAAAAATAAAAATGAAAATAAAATAAATAAATAAATAAATAAAAATACCCCGTGTTGTTAATGGAACCTGTGTTACACATAGTATTTGGAGAAGGAATGTTGTCTTTTCTCAATGGTATTTGGGGATACAACAAGGTTCCAATAGTGGAACTTGATAGTTTGACACTATTTCAGGAGAATCTTGGCCCACACACATGTTTGAAATCACTCGAAAAGAGGATTGACAACCTTCCTGTCGATGAGCAAGACTTAAAGCACTACTTTTAGTAAGATGGGACCGCACTCGGCACTATGTATGTAGTTTGTTTACTGATTGCTGTATTTTCACTTTGCTTTACTATTTTTGTTCTATTTTGTTTTGTTTGCTTAGTATCATGTTATTTTTGGTTTGTCAATAAGTTCTTCCCTCTACTGAGTTCTAGATTTTGAATGAGTATGTGCCTGGTATCCAAAGACTCTTGTGACACTGCAACACTTGGCCAGTCTTGTGTTCGTCTTCTATGTGCTTGGTTGTAACATTCGTCTGATGAAGTCTTTATGAGAAATATGAGTTGTCTGTAAGGGAGTCTTTGGTCGAACCATGAACCTGTGTCCACACTGGTAAACCCCAGGCCTATACTCAGTGTTCTGCTATGTGTGTTCAAGCTCATCCAACTAGTAAAAACGGATAAGGGAAAAATCTAAATGTGCAAATCTATATCAGAGGTCTTACATGCTTCTCTAAAGGAACAAACTCTTCTACTCTCAATAATTCAGGATCCCTTTTGTGCCCCAAAAATAAATAAGCACCTCTGCATAGTCCTCTTTTAAAAATACAAAGGTGAAATAAGAGAAAGGCTTCCTGTGTAGAGAGGTGAATCATGCAACTCCACTGGGGTATTAACTAGGCTCACTAGTAGTGGAGCAATGCATGTGTTCCTACATGACTCCGATGGGGTACTACTGTCCAAGCCTGCTGGTAGTAGAACAACACCAGAGATGAAAACTTATACTCTGAAAATTTGAAAACTCGTGATCCAAACTACCCTTCTTGGTTATAAAACACCATGATCAATTTGAAACTTGTTGTGTTTGATTGAATTGGAAAAATATGAACCATGTCTACCCAGGGGTAAGTGGGGAAGCCAAAATTTCCTGCACAACGACTCAATACTCCCTGATAAACCAAGTCCCTATGTTGTCAATGGACCAAAACACAATTTGGTATTCAACCTGTGTGTCACCAAGTGTTGTAGCGGCTACAACACCCTCCAAAATTTTGGCCTACATCCAATTTCGAAGCCTTCCTTGGTTTTTCCTAGATGTTTCCAAGCACTCGAGCTCATCCCATGAGGTCGTTTCGAGTCTTTACAACCTCTTTGCTTGACTATTCACTAGACATATTTTATCATGTTAGTCACAATGTCATTCTTGCACTCATGTTTTTTCTATGTTGAAGGTATATCTTTGTGTGTACAAGTTGTATTCGTTATGTAAGCATTTATCACACTCACAAACAAAGTTGTATGCAATGTTGAAGAAGTGTTTTCATGATCGTTCAATGATCTATCTGAAGTGTCACACTTTTCACTCGCACCCTTCGGTCATTCACACTTAGCATATGTTGTCTTTTTGGTTCGAGGTGTCTTATCATCAGGTTGTGTTAAATGTGTGTTCGGACCACCCTCCATAAGTCGGACCTCCACTCAGCTCCATTTCTTAGTCTCATCCCTCAGTGACCAAGTACTACTGCCCATAATTGCGCAAAGCTTGAGGAAACCACCCAAGCAGTATGCACTATGCAATCCTGGAGTCGACCTAGCTGACTATCACCCAGAACAATGCAGAAGTTGCCCAAGAAGCCATCTCAATATGTGCTTCCCACAATCCCATCTATCACGCCTGCTAATTGGTCAACCAGAAATTTTGACCAGGTAGTGACCCCAAGCTTCACCCCTCTAAAATTTATGCAGTTCTATCAGACAGTCCCCCTATTAGCAGGCATGTTGCTCCTCCAGAAAAAAGCATAGTTTTATTGGACTTTTGTTCAACTGCCCCATAGCCCGCTCAGCCCTGAAACTATGCAGACATGTCCTGCATGCCTCCCTCCCAGTTTTGCACAATTTTGGCCAGCAACCTCCCGCAGCTTACTCCCAACCTCCCCTAGGAATCTATGTAGTTTTCACTACCAATGTCCTCTTTGTTGCCCTCACTGCCTCCCTAAAAAAATTGCAGAGTTCTGCCTCCCAGTTGAGCCAGATCCTATAGAATGTCACTGTTGCTCTTGACTGCTCATCTCAACCTCCTAGTGACCTCTGTATGATTTCCCTTGACAGTGCCCTGAAGCCTGTATCCCGACCTGAAATGTGCTTGTTGGCTTATATAGGCCTGACCTAGGTTTAGAGGTGATTTAGCCAAGAAACTCCTAGTGCTACTAGCCTTTTCAGCAATATTCCATGGCACCCGGATTGAGGTCTCACCAAAAGTAGTATGGGAGGGTGATAGAACCAGGTTTCCACACCCTGGGGATGTCTGATGGGCTTCTGGGGGTTCGTCGTCCGACGTGTTGCTACACACACTTGTTATTCCTTCACAGCCCATGATGTTATTTTTGCGCAACCCTACTCAGGGCGCGACCATATAATACCCAAGTTCCTTGCTAATTAACCAATTACTTAACTTGTGTGTGTAAGATTTATGGTTATTACAGCATATTCAGTAATCATATCAGTGTGCGCGATACATAAACCACTACAAACATAAAGAAAATAATGCACAACAAATATACAGAAATAAGAATCAACTTCTCTTTATTAATCTTCAATCCCGCTTACAGAATCGACACCACCCTGCGCACTCAGCTGCAGGGGTCCACGCACTCAACTGCGGACTCTCCTAGGCATCTGTGCACTCAGCTGCAGAGCCTCTTCCTACTACTATGACCCAGTACACTTAGAATCCTACTCTAAGCTCGAACCATTCCTTTGCTACTTACTATATCTTCTACTCTCTTTTCAACTTAGAGCCTCACTCTATTTATATAATCCCATGGTTCACAGACCATGGGTAGGCCGACATGACTTTGCATTACATTACATTACTTTATGAAAGAGAGCACTATGACTTAACCTCTACTTCATGCTCTGCGCCTGCAATTCGTGGAGTCTTACAAAACCTTTGACCAAAACTTGGGCTTTAAGCCCCAAAATCTCTTTTGGGGGGATTCCATTCCCAATAGGCCCCCAACACAATCATCGTGACTCATCTCAATCACTCTTTTGGTGTGGCGATCTTGGCACGGAGCCCCTCCAACTGTTCTCGTACTGCCCGGAGGTCTATGGCGCACTGTTCTGTTGTTTGCTGGACCTGTTGCATTCCTGCTTCTGAATCATCCGTGTCCGACTCATGTCCTTTCTTTGGTACCGGCTTCTAGTGCTTCTATTTATAGTTTCGCACCCATGTCTGGCTCCTCGGGCTGTGAAGACTGTGCTTCATCTGGTTAGTTAGAGAGTTGGCCCACCCATGTGGGGTTTCAAGCGGCTACCATTGAATTTGCCTGGGAAGGGTTCTCCATTGAGTTTTACTAACTGGATTGTGCCTCTGTCTGTGACCTCTTTTACCACATATGGTCCCAGCCAATGCATTCTAAATTTTACCAAAAATATTTTAAGCTTGCTATCATACAGAAGCTCTAAGTTGTTTACCTTGAAGGTGCACAACTTGATACGGTGGTCGTGCCAGGCTTTTTCACACTGCTATTGTACCTGCTGGTGAAATCTGGCTAGAAATCATTCTTCCTCGAGTTCTTCTAATTGCACGAGCCTTTCTTCTAGAGCTTCGTGGTCCGTCATGCCTGTGAGCGCTGTTATTTGTAGACTAGGTACAATGTATTCCATCAGCATGACTACTTCTGGACCATAGACCAATCAGAATGATGTTTTTTCTATCAATTTCTTGCACATTGCCCTATACACCCATAACATAGTGGGTACACGCAAGTCCCAGTCATTCCGCTATGCGTTACATACTTTGGTCAGTCCAGTCTCCAGTATTTTATTGAATGAATCTACCGTTCCATTTTCTTGTGGGTGTTATGGTGTACTTTTCTGATTATACACCTGGAACTCTTCTATGAGCGCACTGATCATTTCATTCAAGAAATTTGTTCCTTGATCGTTCATTGGGATTTTCAGACAGCCAAATCATGTCAACACGTTTTCAAACAAAAACGTTGGAGCCATAGCGGCCGTGCAATCCTTGACTGGTTGTTCTTCCACCCATCATATTAGGTATTCCATCACAGCGATGATGTAGCATGCATTAGTCTTTCCCTGAGGTTTGATCAGGCCCACGAAGTCAATTTCCCATTTCTCAAACGGCTCCAGTGTCATTTGGGGATTTAGTGGCATCTCGCCCCTCAATGATGGTTTTCCTGTCCTTTGACATATATCGCAGGCCTTACAGTTCGCTTTCGAATACTGGTGCAAGGTCGCCACCATAATCCTGCATGAATAATATTTTGTGTGGTTGCACATCCTGCATAGTGTCCTCCTGCAATGCCCCCATGTGATTCCGTGAGGATCTGACCTCATTTAAATTCATGTAACTTCGCAACATCTCATCGTTGCCAATCTTGTAGAGGTGCCCCGTGATGACAAAAAAGTCCGCCGCGTGCACTACCAACTCCTTCTTATGTTTGATTGAGTACTCCTTTGGCATAGTCCCTATTGTTAGAAAATGGATTATATCTTCGAAGTGTCCATCTGTGACATGTACTGCAAAGAGTTGTGCATAAGGTAGTCCCTCCTCCAAATTTCTTGGTTCCTCACCCGTCTCAATTCGTGACAAGTGGTCTAGTCCTACGTTTAAGCATCTTGGCTTGACTATGACCTCAAAATCATATTCTTGAAACAATAAAAGCCATCTTCATATGCGCCCCACCAACACAGGCTTGTTCACTAGGTATTTCAATGCGGAATGGTCAGTATACATCTTGAAATGTCCTCCCAGTAGATAGTTTGGGTATTTTTGGAGTGCGTACACCATTGCCAACCTCTTTTGCTTGGTGGTAGAGTAGTTATTTTCTACTTTGGACAATCTTCGACTTGCAAATGAGATCAGGTGATCTACACCCTCTGGCCTTCCTATATGAGTACAGCTCCCAACGCAATACACGACACATCAACATGTACATCGAATTTCATGTCCCACTTCGAGAAGACCAGGATTGGCGCAAAGGCTAGTTTCCCCTTCAGGACATCCAAACTCTTCATGCAATCATAATTCCAGCAATATCTAACATCCTTTTTCAATAGATTTTCCATCGGTGTAGTTATTTGGGCATAACTTTTGATGAACTTCCTATATTATCCAGTGTGTCCCAAGGTAGTGCGAGTTGTTTAACACTTCGCGGTGCTTCCAAATTGAGGATAATGAAAATATTTGCAGGGTCCACCATCAGTACTTGTTTGCAGACCACATGTCCCAGTAGGTTTCCAAAGGGAACGAGGAATGTGCACTTCTTCAGGTTCAACGCAATCTAGTGTCAGCGGCAAGTATCCAGCATCAAACGTAAGCTCGCTGCATGGTGCTTAACTAATCCAAAAATAGTCCAATCATCTAGGTAGAACTCCAAAAACTTGTGGATGTATTCTTTGAATGTTGCTACCACGATGCACGAAAATATAGCTGGCATGTTCTTCTGTCCAAAGAGGATCATGGTGTATTGAAAGCATCCCCATTTTGTTGTGAAGGTCATCTTGCTCCTATCTTCTGGTGCAATCTTGATCTGATGGTACCCTGAGAACCCGTCCATGAACAAGTATGATTCCTAATCGCCAACATTCTCTAGTACTTCATCTGTGAATGGTGTTGGGAATGGATCGTGTACATAGGCATCGTTCAGCTTCTTGAGGTCTACACATTTTCTTATTTCACCCTTCTATTTTTTCTCTTGTACAACCATAGGACTCACCCAGTCGGATTCTTCCACTGGTTCAATAATTCTGGTTGTGAGAATTTTGTCTAATTCGTCATGGACCTTTTCTTTATACTTTGGATTCAAGCGGTAAGGCTACTGCTTAACTGGCTTCATGTTGGGTTTCAGGGTGATCTTTATCATCTCTAAGTCGCCAACGATCCCTTTTAAGTGTTGAAAATAATACTGAGAGGGGGGGTGAATCAGTATTATCTAGATCTTTTAACAATTCTTCCTTATTTATACTTTGAATTATTTTTGCATATCAATACCATCAATAATGAGCATGAACAAGAAAAGCAGACAGTCACATCAAAGAACACCAGATATAAGGTGGAAACCCAATGTGGGTGAAAACCACCTGCTGCAATATGTCTCTATCTTCTTTCAAATTAGAAAACTCCTTTTACAATGGTCTTGTACTGGTGCAGTCCTTTACCAGTACGCAGGCTGCAACCTGCTGAGAGCTACAACTCTCTCTCGTTTTCCAGTCTCTCCTGAAAGGGAGCTACAACCCCCTACTTCTCTTCAAGGACCACTTTTCATAAATTTTCAAACTGGATCCATATACATCAAAAGTACATGTAAATTATACAGTCAGTTGTAATAACCAGATCAACAATAACAGAACATAACCTAGAACACCTTATCAACAGAAAAAATCAACCAACAGAAGATCTTAAAACAGATGCGCAGTTTCTTTGTCACAGTCCTGCGTCGCTACGCACGTCACCCTCTGATTCCCTGCATACGACCGCAGAGCTCCTTCTGCTGTGCTGTGTGACCACGCACTACCCCTTTCTCTGATCTGCGTACAGTACGCACCCAAAAGCACTATCGCGCCGCGTACTGTAAGATAAGCACGCACCCAGAAGAACTATCGCGCCGCATATCTTAATAGCAGATACGCGCCCAAACGAATAAACGCGTCGCGTGTTGCTACTGAAGAACCGCACCTGAACCACAGCTTCCCTGCGTACCCACGCACTGAACCTTCGTCACCTCTGCGTACCTACGCACTGTCTCTTCGACGCCTCTGCGTATACCCGCACCTTTTCTTTGACGTCCCTGCATACCCACGCACTGAACCTTCACTGCTTCTGCATACCTCTGATTAGGGCTGAAATATAGTCAGATGCTCAGATCTAAACTTGCGCTCAAGAGATGCCCTTCACAGATTCGCTTCTAACTTCTCCTTTATAGATCAAGTGATTTAACCGAGAACCCAATAAATCAGATCTTAAGATATTCAATCACCAAAAGATGCCTAAGCCAAATGATCTCCTTTGCTTTATATAGGCAAGCTCTTCCTCAAATCAAGGATCATGGGGCTCAATAATAATAATAAAATAATCAATACCACGGACCAAAACCATGATAACCCAAAACTGTTGGCTAAATACCATGAGAAACCCCACGTGTGGGCGCTTAACTGCCTTGGAATGTGTGCACTGGGGTACGCACCTCATGGATGGGTAATCCGCGTATTAGGACGCGGTCCCTGTATGGCATGCCTGCGGGTATGCACCTCCTGAACTGTTCTCCTGTGTACTTCTTTACTTTTATCAAAATGAGAGCCATGCCATGGGTGTTGCCATCAAGTACAACATCTGAAACATATAATCATACCAGAACCATAATGCCAACAATTATGTTGTGGGCATGCGAACTTATAACAAGCATAGTTTTTCGTTTCAAGCTTGTGTAAACATGAAACTGAATCCAAGCAGAGTTATCCATGGCTCAAGCTTGTGTAAAAATGAACCCACAGACGAGTCACCTTTAAGCTCTTTTCTAACTCGTAAAATATGAAAAGATTGCCGAGTATTTTTTCCCCTTTTGACTCGCTAAAGAGAATAAAAATGGAGGTCTTCTTTCAGCTCTTTTCTGACCGTTTAAAGATGAAAAGATTGCCGGGTTATTCCTCTCGACTCGTTAAACGGATATGAGAGGTGGTCATCTTTAAACCCTTTTCCGACCGTTTAAAAATGAAAAGATTGTCGGACCCTTGTCGTTTCCGGTTCGTTAACGGTCACGAAGCGGCGTGATTTTGATCACTTTTTTACTTTTTCAGATCAGAGTCACTATTCATGAAAAGTACTCCTCGATCATAATGATTGGGCGGTTCTTTTGAGCATAGTTTTATACTTTTTCGGGCTCGAGAGACACAACTTTACGAAAAAGGACCCCCCTGGAGTTTTCTTTTCCGCTGTCTTTTCAGACTCTCTAAACAGGAAAAGACGCCGAGTTCTTCCTTTGTCAGACTTGTTAAAACTTAATGACATCGGGTGCCGTCGAAATGACACTTTTTCAAGCATATGCTATCCCCGTCAAGCTTGTCATCCAAAAATAATCGGGGTACCTGCCAAAAATGGTGGGGAAAATGGAACTGTAATCATTGTCGTGTCGGCAGTATGTTGCTCTTGAACATGGCACTCCTCTGCTTTCGTGTCTGGGTGGGATCATCTCATCTTGTTTTTCACTGGCCTCCGTAGGTTTGGGTTATCCTATTTGACCTCTCATCTGCTCATTGCTTTATCACCATGACCTCTGCTCATTTGATGTCAAATACTGCCAAGTCCACTGTCGTGCCGCCGATATGTTCAAGAGAAGTTGACCTCTGCAGAGTTACAATCTATCCCTGATGCCTCACATACTTCTGATTCACCACAATAATCTTCCTCTGTCTCGTGTCGATGATGTGGGAAACATTATGGCCCACCTTCGATCAAGTTTACATCCTGTCGACCTCAGCTCATTATCCAGGAAGGTGACTTAGAGACCCCTTTCAGGTGCCTTAGAGCCTGCATGCCTCAATGGCAGGTTCTTCGTGTTTGACGCGAGGTTCTCATCATTGGCCTCCGATCGAATGATTCCGCGGGTGTTCGACGCCAGTTCATTGATTCGTACGCTGCGAATTGTACCTATAGTACCTTGAGGACCATTTTCATTATTGGTGGCCCCTCTCGTGTCTGTTAACAGTTTTCATTATTGACTGGTAATTAGACGATGTTCATGCATGTTCGACTTCAGCTCATGTATTCACATGCTTGAACTTGTACTTTGTTCGGATTGGGATGGAGCGCAAGACCCTGGTTCTAGTCTACTGTGAACCAGGCTACGATTTTGTGGATTGTTATTACATGACTCGTTGATGGATGGCTGCGCCCATACCTGAGTCTTTTAGGATG
>APFE030584225.1:239850-278985 GCA_000404065.3 Pinus taeda
ACTACATCAATGCTGTCAACAATTCGGCCAAGTCTTTTATTGTAACATTTGTATGCCTTGCTGGGTGGAGAGTAACCAAGAAGAATTCCTTCATCTGCTCTAGATTCAAGTTTGCCAAGCTGCTCATTAGTATTCTTAATATAACATTTGCTCCCAAATATTTTGAAGTGCTTTACCATAGGAGTCGTACCATTCCAGAGCTCATGAGGAGTTTGAGTGCTATTTACCCGGACATTTGTTTTATTGAGAATAACAACCGCAGCATGAGCAGCTTCACCCCAGAAGGTAGCGGGGAGTTCCTGACTCATCAAGCATAGCATGAGCCATTTGTTGGATTGTTCTGTTCATTATTTCCACAACTCCATTTTGCTGAGGAGTTCTTGCTGTAGAGAATCCTCTTCTTATCCCATGTTCTTCACAGAAATCGAAAAATTCATTTGAAGTAAATTCCCCCCCTCTGTCAGATCTGAGGCACTTAATTTTGTGACCTGATTGTTTTTCAGCCATGGCTTTGAAGGATTTGAATTTTTCGAATGCTTCATCTTTGTGCTTCATAAGTCCTAACCAGACAAACCTGGGGAAATCGTCAATGAACAATATCAGGTATTCTTCTCCTCTCGGTGTTCTTTTACTGAATGGACCGCATGTATCTGTATGAACTAGCTCAAGAGGCATGGTAGCTGATCCTTCTTTCTCTGGAAAGTTAGTTCTGGTTTGTTTTCCAAACTGACATGATTTGCATATGGTGTTGTCAGGAATTTGATATCTGGAAGATCGCGAACTGCCTGATATTTGCATGCTTTCCTTATTTGTGAAAAGCTTAGGTGTCCCAACCTTCGATGCCATAACCAGTGCTCATCATCCTTGCTTATGTAGCATTGTTGTTGTTCTTCTTCAAATATGTACAGATTATTTGGAGTTCTTTTGCCTTTGATCACTGTTTTACCTGTATCAAGATCACGAACAAGACATCCATTTGATCTGAATATCACCTCTGTTCTTTGATCACACATCTGACTGACACTTAGAAGATTATGTTTCAATCCATCAACATACAAAACATTTCCAGCCTTGACCTTTTCTTTTAATTGAGCAATACCTTTTCCTTTTATGGTCGCAGGAGTATCATTTCCAAAAGAGACTTTCTTTCCTTTTTCAAGAGCAGAATATGACTCAAGTTTTTCTTTATACCTGTCATATGCTTCGAACATCCACTGTCAATGTACCATAGATTTTTCTGTCCCTCTGCATAAAATGCTATCCCACATCTTTCTGTTTGTGGTTCCTTTATTCTCCATGTTTTGGTGCTTGAAGCTTGTTTCTTTTTCTGCTGTAACCTGCTCCTGCATTTAGAATCTTCATGACCAAAGTTATTGCAAATAGAACATTTTCCTTTTTCTGCTGTAATTTGCTCCTGCATTCAGAATCTCCATGACCAAAGTTATTGCAAATAGAACATTCAACTTCATTTTCAAGAGCTGAAAAATTGTTATAGGTTCCTTTCGAAATCCCAGTCATACTCCTTTGTTTTTGAGCTTCTCTAGTCATGATCGTTTTCTATGCAACACATTGAGCTGCTTTGTGACCAAAGTTATGGCAAGAAAAGCATTGTCCATTGAAGAAACTTCTGCGGTTATCAAATATACCTGCCACATGATTGTAATCTCTATTGTTATTTATTCTTGACCCAAATTGAGAAGACCTTACCTGTGGCTGGTTGTACCCTTTGTTCATTCTTAAAACAGATTGCTGATGTCCTTTATTTGCAATTTGTCCCTGCTTTACCTGATAGTCTCCATTGTGCTTTTGCTCATTTCCTTTTGCTGCCTCAAGATAACTCTTTGAAGTGGATGCTTGAGAAGTTTCTCCAGTGTAGCCCAAACCTGTCTTGTTTAGAGGAGAACGTTGAACATTGATAATCTCATCTAGAGTTTCAGATCCTTTGACAAACTTGAGATTAATTGCTTTTGTTTTCTCAATCTCTTTTCTAAGAGCAACAATTTCACCTTCTAACTTTTCAAAATGTTTTTCCTTTTCATCAATTTGATTTTGTAGAGTATCAATGATCATATTCTTTTCTTCTATAACTCTCTTGAGTCTAGTAATCTCATCATAAAGGTTATCTACATCTATAGCATCCATATAATCATCATCATCAAATGCCATTAACAGTTTATATTCATTACCTTGTTCATCTTCATCACTGTTTGATAGACCATCACTATCTTCATGAGTGTAGTAGCTTTTCTTATTTGCACCCTGTTTTTTGTTCCATCTAGTAGGTTCCTTTCCTTTATCCTTATGAGGACATTTTGCAGCATAATGACCTACTCTTCCACAAGCAAAGCATTTAAAAGGCAACTTACCTCTGAATCTTCCAGCACCCCTTTGAAGATTTCTGACAAAGTTTGATTCTTCTTCTTCTTCTTCTAGTATATGACTTGCCTCATAGTACTCTCCTTTGCCTGATGCCTTGAAAGCAGCTTCTCTTCTGTCTGATGGACCTCCCTTTCTCATTTCATAAGCAGTTAGAATTCCATGCAACTGAGACATAGTAAGAGTTCGTAGATTTTCCTTTTCTTCTATAGCAGATACTTTAGATTCAAATTTGTGGGACAATGATCTCAAAACTTTTTCAACAACAATAGCCTCTTTAATTTCTTCACCCAAATTTTTCATACAATTAACAACTTCATCTACTCGAAGAAAATAGTTAGCCACACTTTCATCATTATACATCTTGAGGGTCTCATACTGAATCCTGAGAGTTTGAAGTTTGGCACGCTTTACCTGTTCATCTCCTTCATAGCTTGTGACAATTTTATCCCATATCTCTTTTGCGGATTTATAGTGCATTACCTTCATGAACTCTGATTGGGATATACATCCTAATAGAGTACTGACTGCTTTTGCATTGGTTTCATACTTCTTTTTCTCGTCTGCATCTGTAGGAGTAGTTGAAGGAAAAGAATAGCCTGTCTCTACAATGTTCCAAACTTCTGTACCAAGAGATTGAAGATAGGTAGTAACTCTTACCTTCCAATAGTTGAAGTTTGTTCCATCAAAGATCGGTGGCCTGATAGATGCTTCCCTCTCGTAGTTGCTCATGATGAAAAGATCTTCCTTCAAGCGATCAAGCTTCTTTAGAAGGACCTGCTCTGATACCAATTGTTGGAAATAATACTGAGAGCGGGGGGTGAATCAGTATTATCTAGATCTTTTTAACAATTCTTCCTTATTTTGAACTATTTTTGCATATCAATACCATCAATAATGAGCATGAACAAGAAAAGCAGACAGTCACATCAAAGAACACCAGATATAAGGTGGAAACCCAATGTGGGTGAAAACCACCTGCTGCAATATGTCTCTATCTTCTTTTCAAATTAGAAACTCCTTTTACAATGGTCTTGTACTGGTGCAGTCCTTTACCAGTACGCAGGCTGCAACCTGCAGAGAGCTACAACTCTCTCTCGTTTTCCAGTCTCTCCTGGAAGGGAGCTACAACCCCTACTTCTTTTCTTTCAAGGACCACTTTTCATAAATTTTCAAACTGGATCCATAAACATCAAATGATCATCAAGTACCCGTAAGTCACCCAGATAATAACCAGATCAACAATAACAGAACATAACCTAGAACACCTTATCAACAGAAAAATTCAACCAACAGAAGATCTTAGAACAGATACGCAGTTTCTTTGTCACAGTCCTGCGTCGCTACGCACGTCACCCTCTGATTCCCTGCGTACGACCACAGAGCTCCTTCTGCTGTGCTGTGTGACCACGCACTACCCCTTTATTTGATCTGCGTACAGTACGCACCCAAAAGCACTATCGCGCCACGTACTGTAAGATAAGCACGCACCCAGAAGAACTATCGCGCCGCGTATCTTAACAGCAGATACGCACCCAAACGAATAAAAGCGCCGCATGCTGCTACTGAAGAACCGCACCTGAACCACAGCTTCCCTGCGTACCCACGCACTGAACCTTCATCACCTCTGCATACCTACGCACTGTCTCTTCGACGCCTCTGCGTATACCCGCACCTTTTCTTCGACGTCCCTGCGTACCCACGCACTGAACCTTCACTGCTTCTACGTACCTCTGATTAGGGCTGAAATATAGTCAGATGCTCAGATCTAAACTTGCGCTCAAGAGATTCCCTTCACAGATTCGCTTCTAACTTCTCCTTTATAGATCAAGCGATTTAAACCGAGAGCCCAATCAATCAGATCTTAAGATATTCAATCACTCAAAACATGCTCAAGCCAAATGATCTCCTTTGCTTTATATAGGATAGTTCTTCCTCAAATCAAGGATCATGGGGCTCAATAAAAATAATAAAATAAACAATACCACGGACCAAAACCATGATAACCCAATACTGTTGGCTAAATACCATGAGAAATCCCACGTGTGGGCGCTTAACTGCCTTGGAATGTGTGCACTGGGGTCGTGTGGGCGCTTAACTGCCTTGGAATGTGTGCACTGGGGTACGTACCCCATGGATGGGTAATCTGTGTATTAGGACGCGGTCCCTGTATGGCATTCCTGCGGGTACGCACCTCCTGAATTGTTCTCCTGCGTACTTCTTTACTTTTATCAAAATGAGAGCCATGCCATGGGTGTTGCCATCAAGTACAACATCTGAAACATCATACCAGAACCATAATGCCAACATTAAGTTCATAATTTTGGTCAAGAACAAGTCTTGGTATTCACAAAGTAACTTAGCGACTGTATCAGCCATGGCATCATCCCAATAGTCCCCAAGCATTGCGTATTTTGGTTCTACCTTCGTTCTAATGTTGACCTGCTTCATTCTTAGTGGTGCGATGATGTCGAGGTCTTCAAGTGATGGTTCATGAATCTCGTGAGAGCCTTATGTTTCTGGAACGTTAATGTTCTATGGGACCTCATCATCCTCCTCAACGTTCACGTTATAACACTCCAGTGTGCTGCTTAACTATATCGCCCATTTTGGTTGAAGTACTCCCATTGGCTCCTGTGGTATTTTAAAGATAGCCTCTTTTACTACTTGTAGCGCATTGTCAATAGTGTCTGACCAACGATCTTCTAATGTGAATTTTAACAAGAATCCCTCACATAAGACATCCCATTCACCCATAACATGGTGTAGCTTCGTGTCAGTATACCAATTCAGGGTATGACGTCCAGGGTATGGTAGAATAAATCCACCCATTCATGCTGTGGCTCTTCCTTGTAGACCTTGGTCCATTTCTAAGGTGCATGCATGGATCATCTCGTCCATCATATTTGTCTACTAGTCATAATTGGGGTTTTCCAAAGCACAGGCCCATCATCCTTCTGTATCCACGCTAGTCCTCAAAATTTCCTTGATGCGTACGCCACCATCGTGTAGGTGTTGTGCACAGTGCCCATTTCAGTGCATCAAACCACTGTTGTTCTGGTACTGCACTTTCAAATTTTCTCAGAAATTCATCCACCACTGGCAATCCATCATATGTCGACAGCTCCCTTGCCTCTGTTGTTATGCAACGCAATGACCTGATCATCATGATGTAGTTTAGTGTTGTTACTTCATGCAATTGATTTTTCCATCACACTATCTCTTCGTCTGAATCTGAAGTGCAGGAACTTTTGCGCTCCCACAAAATCCTTCCATCTACAGTTGGATTCACCTAATCCTCGCCTTATGCAATTATCTTATAAATACAGTTGAGATCATCATCACTATCATCGTCGCGCACTGGTTCAATGTATCATGCTCCTTCGGCTAGGTCTAGAAGTATTACTATGTTGAAAATGCAACAAGATGATGGAGCTTAGTGAAACGAAATCGCCTTCACTAAGTGGTTCCACAGGCTATTTTTAGCACAAAGTCTATTTTTAGACATATGGATCATGGACTATGAATTGCAGGATGCTATTTATGGATGATTGGTCATGTTGGTAAAAATAGATGGACCTCTATTTTTAGACATATGCGCGCAGTCTATTTTTAGATTGCCAGTCCAAAAATAGAACAGTCGAATATTAATAGCTCTTAATAATATTTGGACTATAAACATTATCTTATCCTCTTGCAGCACTTTAGTTTGAGCTACAGATGTGGCACATGCAACTGCCAGAAGGAAATACGCTTTTCTTATGGGTTAGTTGAGCTATTGCATGATGGACTTCAGTTAGAACTCAAGTGATTGAGTTTGGTGGAGTTGAATGAAGAGTTGATGGAGTTGTGTTCAGTTTGACTTAGTTGAACTAGTTGTATTTAGTCTAACTAACAAATACACTAGTGATGAGTGGTGTGAAATAATTATTAATTAATTCACTAATTATTAACTCATAAATCAACTAAAGAATACATCAGTTAACTCAGTGCATGGACAGTTCAGTGGAGACAAGTGTTAGAGGTGAGTGAAAGGGCAAGACAACTGTCAATTGTGACTATAGTTGTGCATGAGATTTGCAAAATCAGTGGATTGAGATTGCCAATGAGGATTGCGTAGTGCAACACAAGGGAAATACGAATTTGGATCCGCCATTCTCATATATTCTCATGCAGGTATTGTGCAGTAGAGGCAGGCAAGCAGCGGAGGAGATTTGAACCTGTGATTGATTCAAATCTGAGTTAGTTTGTTTGTAACAGGTGGAGATAGTACTGAGTACTTGCGAGGAGTATTGTACTATGTATTGTTACATGTTCTCAATCAATATAATATACAAATATTTGAGGGGTTTTCAGTTGTATTCTTTCCCCGTGATATACTGTGTTGATATGTGTGATTGATGTTTCAATGTGCGCATGCGATTGTTTCTTAATTCCGGAAAATTGATGATCAATGGTAAAGGAGGTTATGTATTATGCATGCATTCCGCAATAGTGTATAATCAGGATAATCTCTATGAATAAGTGTTATATTATTCAAAAATTTCTACATACTATGCGATCATTTTGTGCTTCTTCAGATTTATGACTCCATTCATATCGGTAGCCCAACCTATTTCTAGTAGCGTGGGATAAGGATTGTTGTCATCGACAATCTCTATCACTTCAAAATCCAACAATGTAAACTTTGAAACGGGACCTATAAACTCAAAACAAGAAATCTGGCCAAAAAAACCCCGTAAAAACATAAAAAACAATGCTAAAAACGAAAAGTGTTGATGCTGGAATAACACCTTTTTTTTTCTAGGGTAAAATTTCAACATGTTTTAAAAATGGCGGTGGAAACCAATTTTTTGTGCAAAAATTGTCCAAAAAACACCCTCAAAATGAAAAGTGTTGACGCTGGGATAACACTTTTTTTTTCAAGGTAAAATTTCAACATTTCGAAATAATGGCATAAAATATTTTATCATGGCCCTGAAAAACATTAAAATTTAAAAAAAATAATGAAAACATAAAATAAAATTTAAAAATTAAAAATTAAAACAATGCAAAAACACAAAACAAAAAAAAGCTAAAAAAATTACAAGAACATAAATTAAATATATACAAAAACAAACCTAAAATAAATAAAAATCAAATATATAAAAGACAAAAAAATAAACATAAAAAAAAATCATTCATAAAAATGTTAGAAAAAAAAACAAAATTAAGGTATTAAGATAAACTAAAAATTTAAACTTAAATAGTAGAACATATTTAGAAAAAATGGAAGAAAAATTATATCTGTAAACCTTAAAAAAAAATAAAAATTAAAATAAAAAAAAAAAAAAAAAAAAACAAATTGCAAAAGAAAAAAAACATTAAAATAAACTACAAAATCAAGTAGGTAAAAGTAGATAAATTTAAAAAACATTAACAAAAAACTAAAAAAAATAAAATTAAAATTGAAAACAAACTAAATTTAAAGAAAAAATGGAAAATTAACAGAAAAAATTAAAAACTACTAAAATTAAGATTAAAATGTTTATGATTCCTTCAAGGAACCCTGGGACACGGACGAAGAGCTAGGGTTTCAAGTGTCTACAAGTGTTGAACTCCATGGAGGGGCACAAAGGGGGGAGCTCCACTCCCTCCTACAGGCGGGTCGTGGCCAGCTAAGGTAAGAAACCAATAGAATCTATCAGAGGTCCTTCAGGAGAAGGGAAAAGGAACATGGAAGAGGATAAAGATTTTACCATATCAACGGAGGACAACAGCACAAGAGAAAATGAGGAAGAAGACAAGAAACAAGGAGCAGAAAACAAAGCACAAAAGGGCCATGTAAACTGAAGGCTAAGGTCACACCCAAAGTAGTTTTAAATGATCCTGCTTTGCAGGCGCACAGGGACCACATGCGGACCTATGCTATCATTTGTAAATTCGTGGGATTTTGGCCCACTAAAAAGGCATTATAAGCGTGAATTAAATACCACTGGAAACCAAAAGGAAGCATAGGCCTACATCTTGGGTCAAAGGGTCTCTTCACTATGGTCTTTACAAATATTGAGGACAAAGATAGGGTGTTTGAAGGAGGGCCCTACTTCTATGCAGCAGCGGGCCTCTACATGCAGCTGTAGATAATGAATTTTGTCCCAAAGTGAGAGACTTTCACTTAGGTCCCGATCTGGGTTAGAATCTACTCCCTACCTCTTAATTACTAGAAAATGGAATCGGAATCGTTATCTTCCATAGGAAATAAACTAGGGAATTTTTTCAAAGCTTCTAAGGCCACCAGAAGGGGAAAAATACACTTCCTTCACACGAATATGTGTGGAGATGGATCTCTCTGGAGCTCTACTGGATGAGGTCATCTTGGAAGTTTTTTATGAAGAATGGGTGCAAATAGTGGATTATGAACATATTCCTTTCAGATGTTTCAGGTGCCATGAGCATTGGCACCTATTTAGAGACTGCACTCTCAGTAAAATAGAGAACATAAGTAAAGCTACCACAATGAAAGATACTAAAAGCTTTCACAAAGTGGGATATAGAGGAAAAGGGGGCAAAAGGGGGCCAAAGAAACATCAAATAGAAGGGCAATAGGCCAGTCTGAACAGGTTCCAAGTACTCAAAGAAGAGGAAGAGATAACAAAAGTAGATCAGGTAATGGAAGGAAGCCTAGGGGAGAAGGAGAAAGAAGAAGATAGTGAACAAACACAGGATATTAATAAACCAAAAGAGACTATGCTGAGTGATGGAGAACTAGAGATGGACCAAGAAATGACCCACATTGAGATGGAAATGGAGGATCATGAACTGCAGGAGATTCTTGATAAAGAACACCTAGATCTGGAAGGGTTCTTGAAACAGGGGACCATGGGAGGGGTAGACTCACTACCTCAAGAAGAGTTCAACAGAGTAAAACATATGTTCTTATGGAAAACTCAGGCGAAAGGGCTGAAGAGTCAAAGAAACAATGAAAGGCACAGCAACGAAGGTGTGAAAACTATGAAAACCACACCAGGATTAGCTCCTAGAAACCCAGGAAAAAAAGAGGTAGAAAAAAGCAGAACGAGTTATTGATGGAATGTGGAAAGCTAATGATAGATTCAAGTAAGATGAAAGACCTAACCAACTAATCCTTTACAAATCAATAATGAAGTTCACATCTTGGAATATCAGAGGTCTAGGTAGTAAAAGAAAACAAACAATACTTAGCAATAGAATGAAACAAGAAACTTTGAATATGATCTTTATCCAGGAAACTAAATGTTCCATTCAAAAAGTAAAAGAAATTCACAGCGAATGGCTCAATAGATTTGAGTTTCTAGAAGTTAAAGCAGATAATACAACAGGAGGCATGCTCACTCTTTGGAACCCCCAAAAGATTGGCATAATAGATGCTAAGGCATTTAGGAATTATTTATCAGTGGTTATTCAGCCTGTGGGAGATAGGAAGACTTATCTGGTCACGAATGTTTATGGCCCTCAAAGAATGGATGATAAACTAAGGTTTCTAGATTCTCTTGTGGATCTAAGAGATATACATGTAGCAATACCATGAATCATGGGTGGGGACTTCAACATGATCAAATCACTTTCGAAGAAAAAAGGGGGAACCAGAACTTTAAGCAAAGACTCTACAACATTTCAAACTTTTATAGATAATATGAAACTAGTTGACACTGATATGAGTAATGGCCTCTTTATTTGGAACAATAAAAGAGGAGGAGAGTCTCAAGTAGCCTCAAAGTTAGACAGATTCATAATCTCAGAGGACCTTATGCTCACCGAAAAGGAAATGATAGCAAGAATTCTCCCCTTTGGAGGCTTAGACCATTGGCCTATACAATTTGTGGTTCAGGGCATAGGTACCCCCAAGAACAAACCTTTTAGATTTGAGAATATCTGGCTCACCCACCCAGATTTCATCAGCAACATTACAAAATGGTGGACAGAAGATCTGCATATTCAGGGTACAAGAATGTTTCTGCTACACAAAATACTAAAGCACATCAAGCTTAGACTTAAACACTAGAACAAGAATGAATTTGGCAATATTTTTGAAGCGAAAAAAGTTGTTCAAGTCAAAACGCAGGAACTCAATCAATCCCTTATCACGGATGGCTTTGATAAAGTCAGAAATGATCAAGTCACCAAACATCATCAAGATTGGGAGAATTTATGTAAACAAGAGGAAATATTTTGGAGAAAAAAAATATAGAGTTCAATGGCTAAAAGAAGGGGAGCGAAACACTAGATTTTTCCACAGATCCACCATGGTGAACAGATCTCATAATAGGATCTTTTTGATCAAGGATGAGGGAGGTCATCTTCTTAATTCCCATGAAGATATAGAAACTGTGTTAGTTCAACACTTTCGAGGTATAACAAAGGAAACCATTTCAGACAGAGATCATTTTATCAGGGATCTAACAAGTCATATTTCTAGGCTTGTAACAAGGGAGGATAATTTCAATATTAATAGGCCAGTGACTGAAGAGGAGGTTAGTGAGGTCATCAAATAAATGCAGAATGGTAAAGCACTACGCCCTGATGGTTTCAATGTGGATTTCTTTAAAGCTTGCTGGAACATTGTTAAAAAAGACATTCTGAATGTGGTGGAGGATTCCAGGATGAATAGAACCATTTTGAAGGTGCTCAATACTTCCTTCATCTCCTTGATCCCCAAATAGGACAATGAGCAGACCCCAGACAAGTTTAGACCCATAGCTTTGTGCAATGTGGTGTACGAGATAATATCCAAGGTTGTTTCCAATAGACTCAAACTACTTCTTCCTACTCTAGTTTCTGTGGAGCAATCTGGTTATGTGGAGGGCAGACAAATTCTCAATAACATCATTCAAGCACATGAGGTGGTGCACTCATTGTTAAGCAATAGGAAGGTAGGCATGATTATGCAACTGGACCTAGCCAAAGACTATGATAAGTTGAACTCGACCTATATTAGGAAGGTCTTTATAGCCTTTGGGTTTGATCATAATTAGGTAAGATGAGTCATGGCCCTGGTAACTTCTTCTAGCTTTTCAATTCTGGTTAATGGTTCTCCTTCCAAGACCTTTACTCCTTCAAGAGGCCTCAGACAAGGAGATTCGTTGTCTCCCTTTCTCTTCATCCTCATGATGGAAGGACTCGGTCGGTCAATCAAGCATGCGAAAGAAGTTGGTAACATCAAGAGTCTCCATCTTTCTGAGACTGGACAGGCTTTGACCCATCAATAATTTGTTGATGATACTATGCTGTAGGGAATCCCCACTGTCAAAGAAGCACTTGCTTATAAACAAATCATGTGTGAATTTGCCATGGCTATAGGTATGGAAGTTAATCTCTCCAAATCTAAGAATTTTTTATTTAATACCAATATTTCTATTCAGAGAAATATCTCCATAATTCTAGGCTTTCAAAGGGATGGCCTCCCTTCCAAATACTTGGGAGTTCCTCTAACTGATAAACCTTTGCACAAGAGCATTTGGGAGCTGGTGATTAATAATATGCAAGATAAAATCAGGAAATGGACTATTAGATCTTTAAACTTGGTTGGTCGGTTAGTTCTTACAAAAGTTGTACTTCAATCAATCCCTGTCTTCATGCTATTATCCCTTCCAGCTCCAAAATGAGCTTTGCAACAATTTAGAGCCATTCAAAGAGACTTTCTTTGGGGTAAGGGGGAGGAGAGAAAGAAATGGGCCTTGGTAGCCTAGGATAAGATTTACAAACCTAAAAACCATGGGGGTCTTGGATTGGATGATCCGGAAGTACTAAGCAAAGTTTTAGGGGAAAAACTATGGTGGCGTTGGGTAAAAGATCCAAAGGCTCAATGGGCTAGTATCTGGAAAGAAAAATATGCCACACTTGGCAAGATAATGATCACATAAGGATGACTGGCATCATAAAATGCTCACACATCTGGAATAAGGCCTAGGAGAATAGAGGCTTAGTACAAAAAAATAGCTTTTGGGAAATCAAAGAGGGAGATCTTGCTTTGTTTTGGGAGGATAAATGGAAACAAGAACCTACACTATTAAGGGAGGACTTTCTGGACCTCAAGAAAGAAACTGATACCAAAGGGTTACTTAGGGTAAAAGATTTTTGGGATCAAAGCAATAGTGAAGGAAAATGGAAAACCTGGAAGAATATAGATTACAGGGATGATAGCCCATTGAAAGCAAAAGTTGAGGCACTTCTAAAAATGTTGGACCAAAGGAAAATTTTAGTGATTGGGGGGCATGACCAGCTTAGATGGGGCAACAATAATGAAGGTACCTTCAATCTTAAGGAGGTAAAATGCATACTCCTTGAGATGGACTCCAATATACTGGACAGGGTATGGCAGAACCTATGGAGGCATCAAGGATGGATGAAGATCAAAATCTTCATGTGGTTGGTGTCGAGCGATAAAAAGGGTCTTTTTAACTCCTAATTACCTTCACATTAATTGTCAACCCAGGGACGACTTTTTATTTCAATAGTGTACTCAGTCTGAGGCAGCTATTTACTCAAGAGTAATGTTATGAAAGATGTAGTACAATGCTCAAAATACAAGAGTAAACAGATGCTCAAAATGAGATCTACTTATTTCAAAACACTTTAAGACTTAAATCATGCATTCAGAATACTACAACAAATGATTAGTCAAGGATATAGGAGCAATAATTCATTCCTCTAGAGATTGATACAATTGAAATCAAACTAGAACAACACAATCCATCTGAGAATGAGGAAGCAGTAACCAACGTTCTCTACATTTGACAACCCTGCATTAAAATAATTAAAAGGAAATAAAATTTAAACTAAAGATGCTATTGAAAGTAAACTAGGAAAACCCTTTAAAATAAAACTCTTTGCAATTAATCAACAAAACTGAACAACAAAGTAAATGGACAGCAAACTTATAATTAAAGGAATTAAACAACAAATCATATTTAATAAATTTGAACAACAAACTCTAATTAATGGAAATGAACAACAACAAAGCTAAATTAACATCAATCTATAATGAATAGCCAAACCTTAGTCTAAGGAAATAAATGTAGCAATTTTATCCTACAGAAATCAAATGGCAATCATCTATCTTTAAGGATGAATTAAACAACACACAGAAATAGAATAGCATTAACTAATGATGAATATGAAACAACGCTGGAAAGTCAGACATAAATATACAGTAACTTAACACACGACACGCCTCAATAGCAATCTGATCTTGGTAATCCACTTGTCAGTCTTAGTTATAAATAATATAATTGTCTTTTAGAATGGAGTAGCAATGTTCATAGATTCAACAATCGCAAGGAAATATAATTTCTAAGATGAATTCAATAATACCAATGGTCAAACATTACAACACAGACATTCCATAATTGAATAGCAACAGTATCCTGTAAAAACCATTTATATCAGCACTTAAAGAAACAGCAATGCGTTGTAAAGTCAATATGATATTTCTATCTCAGAAAACGATATCACTTAACAGATCAAACGTAACAGAGCTGTGATGTAAAATAATAAAACATATCAGATTACTGAATCACGCTGATGAGAAAACCACACATAAACCAAAGATATAATATACAACAGCAGTAGTGTACTCCACCAGAGGCTGGGCCCTTAGCCGCAGCAGATGCTGCTGGGTTACTTCAGATGAACAGAATGAACAACAACTCCCAAATCATGTATTAATCATCAAACTGTAAAATCAGTACAACGGCTGAAGCTCTGAGAATTACAACATGCAACAATCTCCTTTTCCTCCTATTCTATCATGAATCCTTACTTCTAAATCTCTAATTCAAATCATAATTCTGAATCCTTAAGTCTCCATCTCTAAATTCATCATCCCTCTCCAAATTAATCATCCCCTTCTTTGATCTCTGTTCTCATTTAAATAAAGAGAGATCAGAGAGAAGTTACAACAAAGATAATTACAACATGATTTCTATTACAAAATTGGATTGATTCTAACTAATTGATCAACAAGAAAATATATTCCCATTCAACTTTTAACAAGAGCAAGGCGAATTTGGTCTTTGCAGCTGAGATTTGGAGGACGGCCACAATAACAAATCTGATAAAATCATTCTCAAAGAACCCTATGTTTCTCTTGGTACAAGCCGAATTTTGGCAAACCGCTTTTTCGAAAAGTTAATTGGGTCCGTTCTGGACAAAACCCATGTTCCCGATTTTCCAGATTCGTCTTCATTTGCTCAGAATCTCAATCGCAAATCTGTCACTCCTTATTCCAACAAATTTCTGAGTTGGCACTTTTAATGATCAAATCTTCAATCTAGAAATTACCTTGGAGGCTAAAAATGGTGAAGAATGTTACAACCAATTTATTAAAACTATCATGGATAAAATCATACATAATAATCAATTTATTAGAAATAAAGATAAATAATATTCATCCATAAGAGCATAAATCATTTATAAAATGGATTTAAATGATAAATTATAACAAATTATATAATAGAGAAGAGTAAAAATGGATGAAATAAGTGTTACAAAGGTGGTCGTATTCACGGCTCAACAGTTGGTTCATCATAAGAAAATTCTGACTTAGGAAAACATTCAGAAGAGGGGTGTTCTGGGTCCTTCCAGATGCCAGCTCTGTGAAGCCTAGGAGGAAACAATGGAGCACCTTCTCAATAATTTCATTTTCACCTCTAGTTTGTGGGATACTTTTGCCACTATATTCCAACAAATAGACAGGGACAAAGGAAGCATTATCAACACCCTAAATAACTAGAGACGAAACTTCTTTGATTATGAATTTCTTTGCTCGGCTTGGGATTTAATGCCAAGCTTCTTAATATGGAATGTTTTGAAAGAAAGGAACAATAGAATCTTCAAAAATGAAAAAAGTTCCTCCCAGCACATTTTTGAGCAGATCTTAAGACAATTTAAGGAGACGGTAGGTACTATAGTGAGAAATTCCCCAAAGAATCCACCTACAGAAGCTGAAATGCATATACTTCTTCAATTGGGTATGCAGGGCTTATACCACAGGGCTTAGATAAGAAGGTAATGAAACTGGACACTAAGCAGTATTACTAGCATCCTCCCCCTTAGGGTTTTTTGAAATACAACATTGATGGGGCTTCAAAAGGAAACCTGGGTATTGCTAGCTTTGGAGGGGTGTTAAGGTATGAAAATGGCTGCATCCATTTTATTTTCCATTGCCATTTGGGAAGAGCCACTAACAATATGGCGGAATTAATGGAACTTGAGCAATGTTTAGAATTCCTGAAGCAGGATAATCTCTAAAATATAATAGTTGAAGTTGATTCTGAGTTAATCATTAACTTGGTCAAGAGAATCAACTATGGCACGGAGCCGGAAAAATTCTCAAAACACTGGAGGCTGCTTCAGGTCTTTCAACGAATTCAGCTTCACCTCTTGTGCTTACGTATCATGAGTTTTACCCATGTGCGAAGGACGAAAAATAAATTTGCGGACATTCTAGCCAATCAGGGGGTGCTCTGCCCCAAAAGTAGGGTTGAGCTGAGTTGGCAAGAGATGCCTCAGAATAGATTAAAGGCACATTTTCAAGTTCAGGCAGTTGAGGACATAATAGTGTTTCGAAACAGAGCCACAGAGATGGGGTCTAGTTGATTTGGTTTCATTATGAAGTGTTATTTCTGAAGTGAGGTCATTTTTGGGATGCAGGTCACTGTCGACCTCCTCAACCTTGGTAAGTGCAAACACAGAAGTCTCAGGTGGATGTTTCTCAGCAGACACTGTTTCTCAAATGGATGGCTGGACGGATGGATTTTCATCTTCCTTTAGTTCATGCGCTCAAGGAGATGGGTTGGTGTGAGGGGCCAGAGTCCAAGCATTCTCGGCAGACTCAAAACCCCCGTTTTTGTTTCTGTGGTGGAAATATTGCTGTCAGGGTGGTTTCTATTTTTCACATGCCCTTCAAGCTGGCAGCAGTTTTTCAGAGTTGGGAGCGATTCCACTCACCAAGCAACACATGGCTTATGCAATATGTTCCTCAGTCCTTGGATCAAGCACACTGAATCTACGGTCAAGAGCAAGTGAGGATATTGGTGGGTCCAGGTCATTTATCGCGTGGTAATTCTTCGTGCTTTTAGATCTTGCGATATTATCCTCCGCCGTTGGATCTGGCGAGGAGAATCAACAGTTAAGGAAAAGTATGCAAGTTAGGGTGCGGGTTATCTTCGGTCCTTGTTTTGCTTCATGGTGGGAATCGGTGGACTTCGGGTGAACTACATGCTCGAGGGTTATCCCCCCATTCGGACCCAAAATCCTTTTAGAGTGGTCCCTATTTCCTCATTGGTTCTGATTCTAATTTTAAAGTGGTTGCATGTTCTTGCCCCAATTTGAGCCTCATCCATCAGATCTCTGAGAGGGGATCAAACGGTCACGATTTCTTTTGTATTTCGAGGGTATTGTAGTTTTGTTTGTGGATCCTAGGCTTGGTTTTTATGCCTTTAGCTCAGTGACCTAGGCTTTAAGCAAATAGATATTTCTTTGGCCCACAGTTCCTTTGGGACTATTGTATTTTATGTAATTTTTTTCCCAATTTAATGAAATAGAAGGTACAACTCTTGCTTTAGCCAAAAAAAGAGATAAAATGTTGATTACTTCAAAAACAATATATATTCTTATATATATATTTATATAATATATATTAATATATATATATATATATATATATTATATATAAGACAAAATAAAATAAAATGTAAAAAAATATTTTCATAAACCATAAAAAATTATTAAAATATTTTAATTTTTTTTTAAAATTTTTTATTAAAAAAATCATTAAAAATTTTATTTTTGTTTGTAACATTTAATGTTTTTATTTAAAAATTTAAATTTTAAACATTTATTTAAAAACAAAAAACAAAAATTAAAAATATTATAAAAATTTGATTTTTTTAACATTTTTTTTTAAAAAGAAAAGAAAAAATACCGGCCCCTCTGCTCGCCCGTTGCCCATGTTGGCATGGCCTGGGTGGAGGGCTGCACACAGGTGATGTGTACTTGGAAACATCATTGGGAGAGTCGAGAATGCCCCCCTTCGCCTACACCCGTGGTGCGCGGCCCTGGGTGGAGGGCTTGCACGCAAGCCCTCCGCTCAGGGCCGCGCCACCACAGGCGGCAGATAGATGGAGGGGTGACTCTCAAAACTATCCCGATGATGTTTTCCAAGTACACATCCAGAATAAAGACCATCTCTGCAAGATACCATAGGAATGCATGTCACCATATTTTCTTTACATAGATTTCGAAGGGAGCGATAGTTTAAGTGACCAAATCACTCATGCCAAAGTTTTCTCACTTCATCATTATGAGAAACAAATATTGAGGTAAGAGTTGATGACCCAAATTTTCTAAACCTATACAACCTTGTAGAATTACTGGCAATTCCAATAGCTAAAATCTGTCTAGGATCTCTTAAGTCCTTAATTACAACATCATGAGGTGAAAATTCAATAGTTTTACCTTCACCTGAATGAGTTATCTGATATATAAATAGAAGGTTGAATGGTAAGGTAGGAACACATAATACATCATTGAATTGACCATTGTCTCGATGAATAGTTCTAGTATCTACAACACTAAGAGACCTATCATCACCAACATATATATTTTTGGTGTTACAATCATTTAAAGAAAAAACATGGCTTTATTTTTGGCCATGTGATAAGAAGCTCCAGAATCAATGAGCCACTCATGAGAATGAAAAGAAGAGGATACATTTAGTGCATAACCAGACCGAGATGCTTGACAACCACATGCAGAAAGTGTTATTCCTGAAGATGAAGTTGAAGTTGAAGAGTGCTCCAAATGGATCTTAAGCTTCTTCATGGTTGCTTCCAAGGCTTCCATCTTCTTAAAGCATTTGGATTCTAAGTGGCCATCATGAATACAAAATTTTCAATGTCTATCAGTCTTATTCCCTTTGTTTTTGTTTGCCTTATCATTTTGTTGAATTGATTTTTCATTTTGAGACTAAAATTTCTTAGTACCCTTGTTTTGTTTAGGACTATTCATTTTAGGATGTTGTTTCTTAAGATTATTTCAATTTGGTTGTCGTTGGGTTGCTAAGGATTTCTTAGAAAATTATCTAGTATTAATAAGACCAAGATGTAAGAGTTTTTCTTGTTCTCTTATGAAAGAATTAAAAGAGGCATCAAAAGAGGGGGACTTGTAGGATTGTCCTTGAGAAATAAAGGCTTCTCTAGTAGAATGGAAGGTGGAAACAAACATAGAGTAGGTTGCTCCTAACTTAGTAAGAATGGAATAGATAAAACTACCATCTTCTTTGTCAACCTTAACACCTTCCAAGAGAAGTCTAAGGATCTTGAACTTGGACAAAAAATCTTCAATGGAAGAAAAATTATTAGGTTCCAACTTAAGCAGCTCATTTTCGAGTTGATAGGATCTAATTTCATTTTTAATTCCAAAAACTTTATTGAGTTGTTTCATTGCTTCAATGGGGGTATCAATTTTGTGATATGGAATCTAAGGTCTAGAGAAATAGACATCCCTATCAACCCACATGCTTGATCTTGCTTATTTTCCCATTTGACTTTCTTATCTTCATCTTTAGGTTTAGACTCTTGCCCTGAGGCTATTCTATAAAGACCTTTACTTCTAAGTAAATCCACAATGTAGGATAACCATTGAAAGTAGTTGGTGCTGTCAAGAATAACTAGGCATGGAATTTCCATTTTAAAAGAAACTGAAGCTGTAGATGTTGAAACTAAGTTTTCCAATGGAAAAACTCTCGAAAAGTTAGGCAGATTAAAACAAATAGCTTTGAAAACGGCTTCTGGACGAAGAAGTCATGGATTTTCGAAGAATAGTTGTTGAAGATGCCGACGAACTACATGAATATTGGGAAGTGAATGATAATGTTATATAAAAAAAAATCCCCCCCCCCGCCCTCCAAAATTAATCTAATTAGCTCACTTTAAAAAAAAAATTACATTATGCAACGCATTTTTATAAATAAGTGAAAGTCACTTTTACAATGGTACTTTATGAACTATCCACTAAATTGTAACTTAAATAAAAGATAAAGTGACTACTTTTTCTAATACGTCAGAACAATTTTACATAAAGTAACTTTAAAACATAAGTTACATGTGTTTTCTGAAAAAGTAACTCAACAAAAAGAAAGTCTTGAACCCAAGGCCTCTATTCTCATAAAGTAACTTTGGACCAAGTGAGATAGTTTAAAAGGCTAGTAATTTTTGGAAAGGAGGAAGGTTTTTTTTTTTTGGCTCACTGAGGCTTTGGAGTATGTGCTTACTTAGAAAACCCCTTTTTTTCCTACGAAAAAAAAACAGCCACACAACCCAAAAACGAACAAGCAAAAGTAATCGAAGCCTTACGGCTTAAATTTAGATTTGCTCGGAAACTAAATATTTACCTCAATGTTTCTGATTTTTCAAGATCACACTAAGGCACAGTGAAAAAGAGTGGTTCATGAGAAAAATCATTTATTTATGCTTCTAGTTTGCCCAGATCGCACAAAGTCACGGGGTAAAGAGAATACGTAGAAATGAAAGGTATATATCCGGTAAGAAGTTCTTTTTATAGAGGAGTATAAACCAAAATAAACAGAGAGATAGATAACTATAACTGCAAATAAAGACTGAGGTTTTCGCGTGAAATGAAAAGGGTTCCTCATTAAAACAGATTCTTCTAACACAATAGAGCAATCCTCTCAGCCTGAAAGAATTCAGAAACAGTAGATATAGGAAACGACTGTTAGATGCAGTTGCATAGGCTTTGGATTTGGATCACCAACAGATGCGGCCCTCGAATAGCTCTTATACCATGTAGGAATTTACAGGGTAAGTTCCTTAGATAGAACACCAAAGGACACCGCTCACAAACAAATCACAAATCAGTACACCAGTATTCTTGACATGGTTAAAACCCTCAAAGAGGGAAATAGTCCATGGCTTGAGCCAACGCAGCCACTTCAGGAAATTTATTAATGTAAAAGAAAGAAAATCTACATAAGCTTCTCTCATGAATGGTCGCCTAACAAATGACCCTTCATTCTCTTTAAATAGAGATCATGGACCAAGTGAGTGTTAAGCCACGGATCAAGTGTCGGTAATACATAGGAGAGAATGAACCGTCAGATCACTTCATGTCTAGAACATATCATGATCGCTAGATTGTAAGTTGCAAAAAGTACATACTAAAGAAACACACTTTACTTAATTATACACTAGACCAAGTTGTACTTAGTTATTTCCTATGTGTTGGAATATCCTAACACTATGATAAGCAAAAGAAGGAGCAGGGCCCTCTATGAAGTATTTTAATGGTTGGTTCTCTCATAGGTTCTCATCAAGAGTAGTTAAATGTACTTGAATTTATTTGAGATTTTGATGCAATTATGATATCCTAAAGAACATACAAATAACATGTTGGGAAAAATACTGAGAGTGGGAGGAGGGGGGGTGAAACGGTATCTTAAAACTACTTTAACTTTTCATTTCATATTTTGATTTCTATATGCTACTTTCATTCATGTAACTAGTGTATGTATGTGACATCAGTGAAATAAACAATGTATATCTAGTTAACTATATTTTCATATATTTCATCAACTATTCATATTTAACCAATGCAACATTACTTCATTATTCATTCATTAAGTAGAAACCATGAGCAGTAAAGAACATATAGATTATTAAAACACAAGTAACATATCAAGACACATGAACTCTACAATTTTAGGTGGAAACCCAATGTGGGCGAAAACCGCCATTGTCGTCGTCTCTGTATTTTTCTTACGTAGACTCTTACCAGTACATAGACACCCACTTGCAAAGGCTACAACCTTCTCTCATTTTCTAGCACCCACCGGAAGGGACCTATAGCCCCTTGATCTCATTTATATGCTCCTACCATAAGAGAGCACCTACCTCCTGAACAAGTTTACCACCTACCACTGTAAGGAAGCTTTGACTCAGTCACTAAAGGCTCCAACCCTCAACATCTCTTTCGGACCATGATTCATAATATTCATACTGGATCCACTTGACTCAAAACATCAAACCTATAGACCACTTTTCATCATATTTTCAAACTCTACCAATCTCTACATTAGTCCCAAATCAAATTGAACAATGAATTTGAAATTTAATCACAGAACCAACTAAATCATTGTATCATTAACCAATGAATCACTGAATCTAAATCGACCATTTAAACTATATCAAGCCAATCCATATCATACATAAACCATCATAACCATATCATACCAATGGGCAATCACTCACATATTGTTAATTATCACATGAACATAGTGTTGTTCCTACAAACCCTTATTGGACATACATTACAATGTATACACTATTTCCTTCAAGTAGGCCCATGTATGTACATGCTTCCTTTGTATCATACTTACGTACAGATCTCAAATCACTAACAATTGAATCTAAATCACTTTATTACTGAAATAACCAATGAATCATGTACTGAATCAATCACAGATTACTGAACCAATTACATATCACCACATTGTAGCATCATCACTAATAAACATTCCATTCAATAACTAATTCAACCCAATCAATATTGTCAGACACAAATTATCATGATAAGGACATCATCAACAGATAGCACCACACATAACAAAACTGATCAAATGTCATCAACAAGCCATATTACAAAACCCTAGTATATATACACAACTTCCAAAAAACCTATCATTGTATGTATGCAACTACCATGCATAACACCCCCGTACAAATCTCAACATACAATATAAATTCACAAAATTTATAAGCAACCCTGCAGATACAAATTTGTGTATGTACTCCACCATTCAGAGGCAAACCATCATATAGATCTAAAATCACTAAATTATACTTTTTTTGCATAACAGAACATCTCTCAAACCCAAATCTTGGCATACATACTGATACATGCATAAATCATTATATGTAGATTCATACCATCATCGTAGATCTATCATTGTTAGCTACAAACATAAACATATCAAGAAATATGTATTCATTTCAGATCTATCAGATTTGAACCATCTCCATCCTCCCTGGTGCATCCCTATTTCAAATCAGAATACACATTAATAACCCATAACTTGCACACACAACACCTTGATATCCATATCCTTATACAGCTTTACCCTTAGCTAATACCTTAGGCCAATCCCTTAGTAATGTCATTGGTATGCTTTGATGATATCAATTAGCTATTGTGTCTTCTATTACTATGGGCTAATACCATGCTAACGATGCTTGATATCCAAAATACCATGGTTCGGATTTTGTATGTGACTTTACCTTGTAGGACCAGCATATATATATGACCCTTCTTTATAGGATCGATGTATACTTTCTCAAACTTCACTTTTAACATTCATATATCACTAATCTAGCATTTCCATGTTCATACCATCTGTAGCACCCATGTAACCATCATGTTGATATCTTTATCAAGTAGGTTTCCATCAAGGACAACACTTTATCTATAATACCAACATAACATAGTTGCGTAGAGCTCATTGATAACTTTCCAACAATATATCCTACTTAGAAAAACTCCTCCTAGATGAGAATTTATGGTCAATTAAAGTTTCCATATTAATTGAAGGAATAAAATTTAGGTCCAAAACCCAAATATTTAATTTGTTAAATAGTGGGCTTGTTTGGAGTGGATCCACTATTGACAAAGAAGATCAATGGCCTCAGGCACAAAGTTACGCACTATTTAATTCCATTAAATGGAATGCTTCTTTCATGCTAATCAATGACACCTCCAATAGTTCAATGAACAGATGAAAGTAAGTTGTGTGAAGTTTAATTGTCCTTTCCAAACCAACTTGATGAATGGCATGTGGCATAGTTGCATAATCAACATGCCACATCATTAATCTAATATCAGTAGTATGACATGGCGACATAAGGGGCTTCCATGTGGCAAGGAGAAATGGCAAGTTTAGGTTGGTGAAAAATATGAAACAGGGTGATATGTGGCACCTCTCATGGGTTGTCACATGGTTCGATGAAGTCATGATGATGTCATTAAGAAAATGACTAGTGACCCTAAGGTCCCAATTATATGGGAATGATTATATGGTTTCTAGATGCATCATATTAGTCACATAGATAAAGCATTGGTCCTATGGTTGGCTCACCATGATGATGGATCCGCTTATTTTCCTATATATACAACCAATCGAAAATCCAATTGCCATTGAATCATTCAATGAAGACACATAATTCTACTTTGTATTATGGTTATGGTTCATGGTTGTCTACAACATTTTTGTGAAGCTTATTTGAATGAATATCATTTGGTTTGATGATTTATGATTTCAAGTTCTATTTATATTAGCTCAAAGGGAAAGGTTGTACCATTTGAAGCCATTGATCTTTTGATCATAGTCTAACCTTACCACTAAAAGGTCACAATTATGCTCATAATTAGGTGAAGGATTCAGGAAACATTTTTGAGTTTGGTTATGCAATAAAATCTCTGCATGTTTGCAACGATAATGATTGTAGCAGTGGTAGTATTTGTAGTGATAGTGATTGTGGCAACATTAGTGTTTGCAAGTTGTAGTGACAATGATTGTGGAAGTGATAGTGTGAGATGATGGTACAATTTGTGATGATGATAATAGATTGTAGATTATGACATTACTTATAATTTAGTGATATATGATTAACGATAGATCTAGTTTGAAAATGAGATGAAATAAAGGTCCACAAGGAAGTTGAAGAAGGAGGTCAGTGTCTCCACTATGGTTGGAGCCTACTCATTCTTGAATTTGGAGCCTATCTAACGTTCTTACTCATTCTCGAGGTTGGAGGCCACTCATTCTTGAGGTTGGAGCTTCAATCAGGTTGTAGCCTATAGTGAACACTTTCTTGCATCTTTTGAGGTTGGTGCCTCAATCAAGTTGTAGCTTAGCACAAGTCATAGTTTACATTTATTGGGGGTAGTTGCCTCTAGTAGGTCAGAGCCTGCAAATTGATGTAATGAATTAAAGAATATAAAGAATAAGAAGATTGGTGGTTTTCCCCCTTATAGTTTTCCACCTAAAAAAATTGCGTAGTTCTTCCTCCCACCTGAGCCAGATCCCACGGAATGTCATTGTTGCTCTGGATTGCTCATCTTAGTCTCTTGGTGACCTGTGCACAATTTCCCTTGACAGTGCCCCAGAGCCTGCATCCTAGCTTAAAATGTTCTCTACACAGTTTCAGAGCCTTTTCCTCTCTCTCGATCACCTGCACCCGAATACAAAAGATGATGCATCATGGTAGACTAGGATATTTCTATATTTGATGTCATCTCATTATGAGTGATTGTAGATATAGGTACATGGATGAGAGATGGTGCAGCAACAAATGGGATAAACAAGGAACGCATGCTAGGAGGCTTATTCATGAATGAATGAACACATGAAGCTTGCCAAGTACCAGGGAAGGGGATACATGCACGTGCAACATCAAGCGAACACTAAGACCATCGAAGACTCCGCACACCTTACCACATGGAGGTGAAGCTATGATACACCAAGGGAACACTCGTCACTCAGCAACACTACAGCTCGATATGGAGACCACCATCAACATGAACATACTAGCACTGTCATGGGTCATCTCGACCACATCATTACTATGGGCCATACTTTTGTAATCAATGTAATGTCATGTGGATGTCCAAGAGACCCACATGTAAAGTTGAAGAGTCATGTCAGATGAAGAGGCATGTAAGTCAAACAGTCATGAGGGAAGTTGAAGAGTCATAAGGGTCAAGTTCACCCTTGGCTATATATACTCCTCATTTGTATATGCAACTAACTTTTTCACCTTGGCTCCTCCCACATAGCCTTGAGAATCTGTAGTCTTTTCTTTGAGGAGTGAGTAGTGGCTCCAACGCCTCACTATCAGGGTTAGTGATGTAATGGTGTACGAATGTGTCTTGGAAATTTTGCTTAATTTAGAAGCATATTAACAGGCCAGCACGTTTTTACACATGTACTGTATTCGTTTGTAAGACTATTCTTCAGACACTTGTAATGCATGTTTCTTTAACCTGTGTTAAGACAATTTGAACTATTTTGATTATTTTAGTACATGTGCTATTAGAAATGTGTTGCATGATTTGTTAACATTGTCTCACCTATGTGGAGTATCCCGTCGGACACTCGACAGATTCATTCTCGTAAACTTTTTATAACGACTTTCACACTCATGTTGATTATTCCACTTGGTGTTGTACGTGTTATCTTCTCACGTTGTGTTTGTGATTGTCGTATCCATGGGGACTTCTCCGTCAGAAGTTGTGCATGTCCTGTTGTGTTGTGTGTCTCTCACGGAGTTGGGACTATTCCCTTTCGACTTGAGACTCACTTTCACCCTCTCCCTTTGTATTCAAACCTTGACACAAGTGACACTAAGAACTCACCAGGAACACGAACCTCACTCTTTGAAGACTAACCAAACCACTCTCATGTGCTAACAAGAAAGAGCTAAGGCATATCTTTAATATAATGGAAACTGGGCAATCGTACAAGATGGGACTCCTACGCCAAATGGTGTGAGGTCTAGTTGGGACTTCACATCTAGGAAATCCCCTGAATGTTGGTGGGTCTAGCACCGTCAATATTTATGGCGCTAGAAGGAGGACCACCAGTTGTTTATGGTTGAATTTCCTCTCACCCCCACTCATCAACCATCTAGTCAAGGTAGTAATGCGCACTCCCTCTCACCTACGCATAACTCTAAATTTGGCTACTCTTGACCTCCCAGATGTGAACACGAAATTTCGTATCATCACCTCCACTTTGTCCATCCCATCACCCGTTAGTTTGCTAAATCAGTCATACTGATCCCAAGAATACATGATATTCCATATACATCGAAGAAGCCAAAGACCACTCCCATAGGAGTTGTTGTCTCATCATTGGAAGAAGAAGTTCTTGCCACACTCAAAGGTTTGACAGACGTTGTTGAGAACGGAGAGGAACCTCTAGTCTTCCGTCAAGGAGAACAGGACACCCTTGTGATCTTGGGCTCAGGTTCTGGTACAGGAGACGGAGGGGAAGGCAGTGGAGGAGGCAGAGGCAAAGACGAACCAACAAACTCAGAGTTGGAAACATCAGATTCTAAAGAAGAGGAGGAGGACAAAGAAGAAGAAGACATGGATGACCAAAACATGGAATGGATGACTCAGGGACCATTGGCTATCCTGGGTGATTTTCACATGATGCCAAAGTGTTCAAAGAGGATGTTGACAAAGTATGACCTTGACAGCACAGTCAAGGCAAAAGACCACTTAGACAACTTCTACTTGAAACTGAAGACACTCGAGGTATGACAAGACGACATTGCATGCAAATTGTTTCTATGTACCTTGGATGTCCAAGAAGCGGTATGGTAATGAAACCTTCTTGTCAATTCCATCCATAACTGGGGTATGTTCAAAAGAATGTTTCTGGAAAAAATTGTTGATGACAAGACCCCTGCCATGTTCCTCAAAGAATTGGGTTGTCTAAAGATGGAGTCAAAAGAGAAATCAAAAGATTTTAATCATAGGTTTTTACACATATTGAACAAATTTACAGTAGAAACTAAACCTCATGATTCCATCACTGTCGACTATTATACATTTGCAGTACCAACTAGTATTGTGTAGCTTGTCAAGTGAGATGCAAAACCAATGTTACTTGAGAATTTGAAGAGGCGATTGTTGTGGAAAAAAAACTGCGCGTGATTGGAGTCATCAAGGATGATGAACCAGTGAAAGACTCCAAAGATGCAAGAAGGAAGCCCTAGTGTAGTATACCTTGGGGGAATATTATGGGGTACAGAGGGAGGTACCCAAGGGAATATTGTAATAATGCGATGGGCCATAGTTAATAAATAAAGTGTTTAATCCTGCATCTTGTAAGGGACCACAAGTAGTTCGAAATAATGTGATAAGCCCATTGTATTAGATTTATGGTATTGAAAGACCCATGGTATTGTATGTATGAAGCCTATATAGAGGCTAGACACTCCCATTGAGATATGTGAGGGATTATTGTATTGGCAAGCATATGGCTTGTGGAGTGTTATCCTTCCTTAAGGAGTGATTGTATGGTGTTGCCCTACCTCAAGGGTTTCATATTAATAAAGATCTAAAGTTTATCTATTTCTCTTTTGTTATTTTTTGGTATATTTTCTATTCTCATATATTTGCAAGTTAGACCTATTACACCCAGGCTGCTGCAAGAAAGGATAAAGACAAGGAAGCAAGTGACATTGAAACCCTTACTCATCTTGTAAAGAACTTGACAACAGAGGTGTATGAGTTAAAGAAACAAAGGATCAAGACATTTGTGAGCATCCGAACTCCCAGACAACAGAAGGGGAGCATGTCATCAAGAAACAACCACTTCCTGGCAAAAGCTGCATAGAGATCTAGCTCAGTGTTCCAGATGGAACGTGCACAAACTCAAAATTTTACGCATTCCATATAGACCATCACCCAGAATGGAAACGAGTTATAGACTCAGTATTCAATAATATGAAAAGCACGATAAAAAATTCGCAGTGTCAGCCGAAAGACAAAGATGATGAGGAAGATGTTGCATCTGATGAGGCACCCAGCACTAGGTGGGTGATCAATATGTATCAATGCTCGCAAGCAGCACAAAAAATGAACACCGAGAATCAGACCCCAAAGAAAAATGGTCGATACAATCTCATAAGTCAAGGGGCTCCCCCTATGATTGAGGAGATGTGAGAAAAGATTGAACTATTGAGGAAGGTTGATCCATCAGACATCCCAAAGTAGAAAGAACAAAGCAAGCTCGGGAAGACAACTGCAAACAAAAGTATGTCCATGAGAAGTAGACTTCAGAACACTCAGCCGAATAGTACAAACATGAGTCTAACCCAAAAAATTTCGGTGAATTTACCCGCTCTTGATTACAATATTGTGGAAGATATGAAGAAAACTTGTGCAAATATATCTTTGTTCAAGTTACCTAAGATCGAGGGTTAGCAGGATATTCTGTTACGCACATTGGGGAAAACATCCACAGATAGCACAACCTCTACTAGCAAGGGAGCAAGAACATATCTCGGTTCACTCAAAATTGTGCTCAACACACTCTGGATGGAAGAACCAAAGTCTGTTTTCCCTCCATTCTTGCTTTCATTTGAAATTTTTAACTGCAATGTTCACAATTATTTGGTTGACTCTAGCACATCAACTAACATCATATCACTCTCCATTGCCAAGAAGATCAATGTGAAATGGAGAAATACATATGAACAGATCATCCAATTAGATTGAATGTGTGTACCAGCCATTGGTGACCTTCGAGAGGTGATCATCCAATTATCTCATGATGAGCGAGTTCACCAATGCATCAACATTATCATTGCGGACATACCAGAAGTGTATGGCTTACTGCTTAGCAAGTTGAATGGGTACTTTGCTAAAGACTAGTCACACTTGTGGCTTCCGTACCAGGGAAAGAGAAATTGGATCCAGGTGTTATCTGAGAGATACATGAAATATAATGTAACTCCCATTAATGGTGAGAATGAAGCATTGGATTTTGCATAACTCATGCTCGGCAACTACCTCTTGGAAACACAGCTGGGGTATTACCTTGCATAGCTAGCTCCAACTCCACCAGACACACAATTGGGTCTCCTTCCTTTCCCAACTAATGGAAATGAAACTTGTACAATATATTGTAACACTAGTAGCAGTAGAAAAAGTAGTGCTAGTGTCAAGCGGTCCATGTACATAAAAATTGTGGACCATGTATTTTGATAGATGAAAGAAACATGATGGCTATGGATCCAGGTGTGTCTTGCTAGACACGAAGCATAGGAAACATTTGATCTGAAACCGCTTGGAGTTCTAGTGCATGAAAAATGCTACTGAATACGAAGCACTTGTATTGGGCTTGCACAAAGCCATTAGCCTCAATGTTGTTGTGCTCAAAGTGGTAGGTGATTCAGAAATCATGGTACGGCAAGTGTGTAACACCATACATTGTTTGTCACCTCATCTCGAAAGTTATCAGCAAGAGGTATGGTGATTAATCTCTAACTTCCAAGATTTCAATATCGTTGATGTGCAAAGAATGCGTAATGCAGCTACCGATGCCTTAGCAAACATCACTGCCAGGATATCACCACTTAAGGATAGGTTTACTATTGAAATTTTGTACAATCCTTTTACCCCTGATAACATAACTAATCTATGAATTTTTTACGATGATCAATAGATACTACACTTCATGGCCAATGTTGATGTCTTCAAGAATGCAACGATTGATGAAGATGAGCACGAGAAGTCTCTACAAGCTACAACTGATGACAAGAAAGGAAATCTCATCCCTAAGGGTGTGGTATCTCTTGAAAATCTTTATGTCTTGCAGAATCACTTCCAAGGGTCAAGGAACAACAAAACCCATAATTCCACCATGACATACGAACATATCAACTTAGGAACAGAGCACGATCTAAAGTTTTCCAGTCTCGGTAGGTGTTGCACACCACACGAGCGATAAGTTTTTGTCTTCTTATTCAAACAGTACCAGGATGTGTTTGTGTGGACATATGATGATCTGAAAACATACGACACATGAATAATCCAACACACAATTCTGAACAAAGAAGGGGTCAAGCCATTACTACAGAAACTGAGGAAAGTACACCTGTCACTTGAACCCCTTATACAGAAAGAAGTAACTAAGTTGTTGGACGCTCAGATCACTTATAGAGTTCATCATTTTACATGGGTTTCTAATTTATTTCATGTACATAATGGGTTTCTAATTTATTTCATGTATGTAAGAAATCTGGGGTGATCCGCTTATGCATTGATTTCCAAAACTTGAAAGGCACCTCGGAGGAAAAAACCTATCCTGTGTCGTCAATGGAACCTATGTTACATGCAGTATCTGGAGCAAGAATGTTGTCTTTTCTCAATGGTCTTTGGGGATACAACAAGGTTCCAATAGCGGAACTTGATAGTTTGACACTATTTCAGGAGAATCTTGGCCCACACATGTCTTTGAAATCACTCGACGAGAGGATTGACAACCTTCTTGTCGACGAGCAAGACTTTAAGCACTACTTTCAGTAAGTTAGGGCCGCACCCCGCACTATGTATGTAGTTTGTTTACTGATTCTTGTCTTTTCATTTTTCTTTACTATTTTTGTTTTGTTTTGTTTTGTTTACTTAGTATCATGCTATTTTTGGTTTTTCAATAAGTTCTTCCCTCTACTGAGTTCTAGATTTTGAATGAGTATGTGCCTGAGATACAAAGAGTCTTGTGACGCTGCAGCACCTGGCCAGTCTTGTGTTTGTCTTCTATGTGCTTGGTGGTAACCTTCGTTTGATGAAGTCTTAATGGGAAATATGAGTCATCTATAAGGGAAGATTTGGTCCAACCATGAAAATGTGTCCACACTGGTAAATCCCATGCCTATACTCAGTGTTTTTCTATGTGTGTTCAAGCTCATGCAACTAGTAAAACTAGAGAAGGGAAAAATCTAAATGTGCAAATCTATATCAAAAGTCTTACATGCTTCTCTGAAGGAACAACCTCTTATGCTCTCAATAATTCAGGATCCCTTTTTTTCCCCAAAAATAAATAAGCACCTATGCATAGTCCTCTTTTAAAAATACAAAGGTGAAAGAAGAGAAAGGATTCCTGTGCAGAGAGGTGAATCATGCAACTCCACCAGGGTATTAACTAGGCTCTCTAGTAGTGGAGTAGTGCATGTGTTCCTGCATGACTTTGATGGGGTATTGTCCAAGCCTGCTGGTAGTAGAGCAACATTAGAGATGAAAACTTATACTCTGAAAATTTGAAAACTCGTGAGCCAAACTACCCTTCCTGATTATGAAACATTGTGATCAAGTTGAAACGTGTTGTTGTGTTTGATTGAGTTGGAAAAATATGAACCATGTCTACCCATGGGGTAAGTGGGGAAGCCGAAGTAGCCTGCACACCAACTCAATACTCCCTGATAGACCAAGGCCCTATGTTGTTAATGGACCAAAACACATAAGTTGGTATTCAACCTATGTGTTACCAAGTGTTGTAGCGGCTACAACACCCTCCAAAATTTTGGGCTACATCCAATTTTGGATCCTTCATTGGTTTTTTCCTCGATGTTTGCAAGCACTCGAGCTCATCCCATGAGGTCATTTCGAGTCTTTACACCCTCTTTGCTTGACTGTTCACCAGACATATTTTATTATGTTGGTCACAACATCATTATTGCACTCATGTTTTGGCTATGTTGAAGGTCTATCTTTGTGTGTACAAGTTGTATTCGTTATGTAACCATCTATCGCACTCACACACAAAGTTGTATGCAATGTCATAGAAGTGTCTCCATGATCGTTCAATGATCTATCTCAAGTGTCACACTTTTCACTCGCACCCTTTGGTTGTTCACACTAAGCATATGTTGTCTTTTTGGTTCGAGGTGTCTTGTCATTAGGTCGTGTTAAGTGTGTGTTCGAAAGGTCATGTATACACAAGTGCACTTACTCGCACACTTAGTCATTTTGCGGAATACCTATCAACTGGAACACCCTCCATAAGTCAGACCTCCACTGAGGTCCACTGCTTAGTCTCAGCTTGCAATGACCAAGTACTGTTGCCCATAATTGTCCAGAGCTTGAGGTAGCCACCCAGACAGTCTGCACTACGCAATCCTAGAGTCAAACTAGCTGACTATCAACCAGAACAATGCAAACGTTTCCCAAGAAGCCATCTCAATATGTGCTTCCCACAAGCCCATCTATCACTCCTACTGATTGGTAAACCAAAGAGTTTGACCAGGTAGTGACCCTAGGCTTCACCCCTCTGAAAATTATGCAGTTCATCAGCTAGTCCCCCTATCAGCAGGCCTGTTGCTCCTCCAGAAAAATGTGCAGTTTTCTTGGACTTTCCTTTAGCTGCCCCATAGCTCGCTCAACCCAAAAACTATGTAGAAATGTCTTGCATGCTTGCCTCCCAATTCTGCATAGTTTTGGCCAGCAAGCTGCGGAGCTCCCGCAGCTTGCTCCCAGCCTCCCCTAAGAATCTGTGCAGTTTTCATTGCCAGTGTCCTCTTTGTTGCCTGCACTACCTCCCTAAAAAAATTCGGCAGTTCTGCCTCCCAGCTGAGCCAAATCCCGCAGAATGTCACTGTTGCTTTGGAATGCTCATCTTAGCCTCCTAGTGACCTCTGTGAAATTTCCCTTGACAGTGCCCTGAAGCCTGTATCGTAGCCTAAAATGTGTTTGTTGGCTTGTATAGGCCTGACCCAGGTTCAGAGGTGATTTAGCCAAGAAAATCATGGTACCACTGGCCCTTTCAGCAAAAGTCCATGGAGTGCAGACTGAGGTCTCACTCGAAGTAGTATGGGAGGGTGCTAGAACTAGGTTTCTGCACCCTGGGGATGTCTTATGGGCTTTTGGGGGTTCACGATCTGACCTGTTTCTATGCACACTTGTTAGTCCTTTGCAATCCATGATGTTGTTTCCACGCAGCTCTACTCGGTGTGCGACCCATATAATACTCATGTTCCTTGCTAATGAACCAATTACTTAACTTTTGTGTGTAAGATTTATGGTTATTATAGCATATTCAACAATCATATCATTGCGCGTGATACATAAACCAATACAAACATAAAGAAAATAATGCACATCAAATATACAGAAATAGGAATCAACTTCTCTTTATTAATCTTCAATCCCACTTACAGACTTAACACCACCCTATGCACTTAGCTGCAAGGGTCCGTGCACTTAGCTGTAGACTCTACTAGGCCTCTGTGCACTCAGCTACAGAGCCTCTTCCTACTACTACGACCCAATACACTTAGACTCCTACTCTAAGCTCGAACCATTCCTACACTACTTACTCTATCTTCTACTCTCTTTTCAATTTAGAGCCTCGCTCTATTTATACAATCCCATGGTCCGCGGACCATGGGTAGGCCAACATGACTTTACATTACATTACATTTCTTTATGGTGGACAACCCTATGAATTAACCTCTACTTCATGCTCCATGCCTGCAATTCGCAGAGTCTTACAAAACCTTTGACTAGAACTTGGGCTTTGAGCCCCAAAATCTGTTGTGGGAGGATTCCATACCCAATAGGCCCCCAACACAATCATCGTGACTTGTCCTGAGTCACTCTGCTGGTGCGATGATCTTGGCACGAAGCCCCTCAAACTATTCCCGTACTGCCTGGAGGTCCGTGGTGCATTCTTCTGCTGTTTGTTGGACCTACTACATTCCTGCTTCTGAATCATTCGCATCTGACTCGTGTCCTTTCTTTGGTACCGACTTCTGGTGCTTGTGTTTAAAGTCCTGTGCCCACATAGGCTCCTCGGGCTATGAAGACTGTGCTTCGGCCGGTTAGTGAGAGAGTTGGCCCACCCGTGTAGGGTTTCAAGCGGCTATCGTTGAATTTTCCTGGGAAAGGTTCTCCATCAAGTTTTACTAGCTGGACCGTGCCTCTGTGTGTGACCTCTTTTACCACATATGGTCCTAGCCAGTGCATTCTGAATTTTCCCAGGAATTTTTCAAACTTGCTATCATACAGTAGCACTAAGTTGTTTACCTTGAAGGTGCACAACTTGATATGGAGGTCGTGCCAGGATTTCTCACACTGATTTTGTACCTACTGGTGAAATCTAGCTAGAAATAATTCTTCCTCGAGTTCTTGTAATTGCATGAGCCTTTCTTCCAGAGCTTCAAGGTCCGTCATGCTTGTGAGCACTACTATTCACAGACTATGTACGATGTATTCCATCGACATGACTACTTCCATACCATAGACCAACCGGAATGGTGTCTACCCCATCAATTTCTTGCATGTTTTCCTGTACGCCCATAACATAGTGGGTATGCGCAAGTCCTAGTCATTCTGATGTGCATTACATACTTTAGTCAGCGCAGTCTATAGTATTTTATTGAATGCCTCTACTGTTCCATTGGCTTGTGGGTGGTATGAAGTACTTTTCTGATTCTACACCTGGAACTCTTTTGTGAGCACGTTGATGGTTTCATTCAAGAAATGTGTTCTGCAATCACTCATTAAGATTTTTGGACAGCCAAATCGTGTCAATACGTTTTTGAACAAAAACTTTGCAGTCGTAGCGGCCATGCAGTCATTGACCATCTGTGCTTCTGCCCATCGTGTCAGCTATTCCGTCGCAGTGATGATGTAGCGCGCAGTGATCTTTCCCTGAGGTTTGATCAGGCCCACGAATTCGATCGCCCATTTCTCAAACGACTGTAGTGCCATTTAGTGATTTAGTGGCTTCTCGTCCCTCTGTGATGGTTTTCCTGTCCTTTTACATATATCACAGGCCTTATAGTGTGCTTTTGAATCCTGGTGTAGGGTCGGCCACCATAATCCTGCGCGAAGAATATTTTGTGTCGTCGCATGTCCTACATAGTGTCCTCCAGCAGCGCCCCCATGTGCTTCCATGAGGATCTGACCTCGTTCAAATTCAGGTGCATATCTTCACAATATCTCATCGTTGCCCATCTTGTAGAGGTGCCCCGCAATGACAGAAAATTCTGCCGCGCGCACTACCAATTCCTTCTTCTGTTGGATTGAATACTCCTTCGGTGCAATCCCTATTGTTAGAAAATGGATTATATCTTCGAAATGTCCATCTACGATGTGTACTGTAAATAGTTTTGCATCAAGTAGTCCCTCCTCCAAATTTTTTGGTTCCTCGCCCAACTCAATTCGTGACAAGTGGTCTGGTCCTAAGTTTAAGCATCTCGGCTTGACTATGACCTCAAAATCATATTCTTGAAATAGTAAAATCCATCTGCATATGTGCCCCCCCAACACAGTCTTGTTCACTAGGTATTTCAATGCGGAATGGTCAGTATACATCTTGAAATGTCCTCCTAGTAGATAGTGTCGGTATTTTTGGAGTGCGTACACCATTGCCAACCCCTCCCGCTTGGTGGTAGAGTAGTTATTTTCTGCTTTGGACAATCTACGACTTGCAAACGCGATCGGATGATCTACACCCTCTGCACCTTCCTATGTGAGTACAACTCCCAACGTGATACACGACGCATCAACATGTACATGGAATTCCACGTCCCATTTCGGGAAGACCAGGAATTGTGTAGAGGCCAATTTCCCCTTCAGGACATCCAAACTCTTCATGCAATCATCATTCTAGCAATATGTAACATCTTTTTTTAGTAGATTTTCCATCAGCGTGGTTATTTGGGCACAACTTTTGATGAACTTCCTATAGTATCCAGTGTGTCCCAAGGAAGCACACAGTTGTTTAAAACTTTGCAGTGCTTCCAAATTAAGGATAACGAAAATGTTTGCAGGGTCCACCATTAGTGCTTGTTTGTAGACCACATGTCCCAGCAGGTTTCCAAAGGGAATGAGGAATGTGCATTCTTCAGGTTCAACACAATCTGGTGCCAGCAACAAGTCACCAACATCAAATGTAAGCTTGCTACATGGTGCTTAACTAATCTAAAAATAGTCCAATCATCCAGGTAGACCTCCAAAAACTTGTATATGTATTCTTTGAACGTGGCTACCATCATGTGCGAAAATATAGCTGGCATGTTCTTCAGTCCAAAGGGCATCATGGTGTATTTAAAGCATCCCCATTCTGTTGCGAAGGTCGTCTTGCTCCTATCTTCTGGCACAATCTTGATCTGATGGTACCCTGAGAGCCCTCCATGAATGAGTATGATTCCTGACCGCCAACATTCTCTAGTACTTCATCTGTGAATGGTGTTGGGAATGGATCCTGTGCATAGGCATCATTCAACTTCCTTAGGTCTATGCATATTCTTATTTCACCCTTCTATTTTTTCTCTTGTACTACCATAAGACTGACCCAGTCGAATTCTTTCACTGGTTCAATAATTTTGGCTACGAGAATTTTGTCTAATTCATCGCAGACCTTTTCTTTATACTTTGGATTCAAGTGATAAGGTTTCTACTTAACTAGCTTCATGTCGAGTTTCAGGGTGATCTTCATCATCCCTAAATCGCCAACAATCACTTTTAAGTCAGTAATTTTGGTCGGGAACAAGTCTTGGTATTCGCGGAGTAACTCAGCGACCTTATCGATCGTGGCATCGTCCCAATAGTCCCAAAGCGTTGTGTATTTTGGTTCTACCTCCGTTCCAATGTTGACCTACTTCGTCCTTAGTGGCACGATGATGTCAGGGTCTTCAAGTGATGGTCTGCATATCTCGTGAGAGCCTTCTGTTCCTGAAATGTTAATGTTTAGTGTGTCCTCATCATCCTTCTCAACATTTACGTTATAACACTCCAGTGCACGGATTAACTGTATTGCCCATTCTGATTGAAGTACTCCCATTGGCTCCTGTGGTATTTTAAAGATAGCGGCTTTTACTACTTGTAGCGCATCGTCAATAGTGTCTAACCAACAATCTTCAAATGTGAATGTTAACAAGAATCCCTCGTGCAAGACATCCCATTTGCCCATACCATGGCGTAGCTTCGTCTCAGTATACCAATTCATGGGTATGATGTCCAGGGTATGGTAGAATAAATGCACCCATTTAGGCTACGGCTCTTCCTCATAGACCTTGGTCCATTTCGCGAGGTGTGTGGGTCATCTCGTCCATCATATTTGTCTAATAGTTGTAATTGGGGTTTTCCAAAGTGCAGGTGCATCATCCTTTTGCATCCACGCTAGTCCTCGAAATTTGCTTGATGTGTACCCTAGCATCATGTGTGTGTCGTGCGCAATGCCAATTTTAGTCCATCAAACCACTACTATTCTGGTACTGCGCTTTCAAATTTGCTCATAAATTCATCCACCGCTGATAATCCATCATATGTCGGCAGCTCCCTTGCCTCTATTGTCACACAATGCAATGACCTGATCATCATGTTGCAGTTCAGTGTTGTTACTTTGTGCAGCTGATTCTGCCATCGTTCTATCTCTTCGTCTGAATCCGAAGTACGGGAACTTTCACACTCCCATGAAATCCTTCCATCTACAGTCGGATTCACCCAATCCTCGCCTTGTGCAGTTATCTTATAGATACAGTCGAGATCGTCATCACTATCGTCGCCGCGCACCAGTTCAGTGTATCGCACTCTTTTGGCTGGGTCCAGCAATACTACTATGCGTAGTGATTTTTTCTTCAAAGATCATTTTGTGCTTCTTCAGATTTATGACTCCATTCATATCGGTAGCCCAATCTATTCCTAGTAGCACAAGATAGGGATAATTGTCATCGATAATCTCTATCACTTCAAAATCCAATAATGTAAACTTTGAAATGAGAACTATAAACTCAAAATGAGAACTCCAACCATAAATCCCATAAAAACATAAAAAAGTGCTAAAAATGAAAAGTGTTGATGTTAGAATAACACTTCTTTTGTGCAAAAACCAATTTTTTGTGCAAAAATTGTCGAAAAAACACCTCAAAACAAAAAGTGTTGACGCTGGGATAACACTTTTTTTTTCAAGGGTAAAATTTCAACATTTCGAAATAATGACGTAAAATATTTTATCATGACCCTGAAAAACATTAAAATTTCAAAAAAAAATAATGAAAACATAAAATAAAATAAAAAATTAAAACAATAAAAAACACAAAACAAAACAAAACAAAAAATGTTAAAAAAAAATAACAAAACATAAATTAAAGAAATCCTTAGGCTTCTTATTGATTTCTGCTCTACCATGGGTATGACTGTTAACATTGACAAAACAAAAGTTATGATTATCAAATCCAAGAAGGAATTTTACGCTAATTTTATGTATGACAATAATATCTTGGACGAAGTGTATTCTTACAAGTACTTAGGAATTGATATTCATCACAAGCTCAATTGGAACTATAGCATTGAGAAAATGATTAATGGGGGGTGGAAAGCTTATTTTGGTCTTGAAAATAATTGTAAAACAGCAAACCTCATAATGTGGGATAAAAAGAAGTTCCTCTTTGAAACTTTAGTCACTCATGTTATCTTATATGAATGTGAGGTCTAGGGTTGCAGCATCTCTAGAGAATCCTAGAGAAAGATTGAGCACATCCAAGAGCGTTTTATAACGTATAACCTGAAAATTAAAAGCAATACACCTATTCTCCTTATAGAAGTAGGTATTTTCCCTATCGACACGAGGGCCTGGTTAAACCTTTGGGAGATCAATGAGAATGATGCATTGCAAAACATTAATAACATCAAAAATATTGTTACTTCTAAGTTCAAAGAAAAAATGTAGTGTGAGAAAGATTTAGCAACTAAAAGAAAATTAAGTTATTATAAGAAGGTCATCAACCCCACCCTAGAAGATCAAAAGTATCTCTCTGTTTTAACTAGCTCAAAGAAGAAAATTAATATAGCGAAGATTAGAACAAACTCTCATGATCTCCATAATGAAACAGGTGGTAGTTCCTAAAACACCATGGATGGAAAGGATCTACAATCTCTGTGAGAATAGGAACATCGAGGATGAAAACCACTTCCTCTTAAAGTGCCCCGTGTACAACCACATTAGATCTTAGTTTCAAAATCTTTGTCACAATACTGACCTTCCTAGCCTTTTATGATGTCAAAATTATAGTGAGCTCGGGAGGCTTTTCTCCAAGCTTTTTGAGCATAGAATAAAATTCTTAAATCAAACTAAATAATTTGTTTCTTTAGGTCAGATAGACCAAAGTTTGGTCTCAGTGGATGTTAACCACCACCATCATCATCATCAAAAAA
>APFE030584225.1:279005-291440 GCA_000404065.3 Pinus taeda
TTAAAAAATTTAAAAAAAATTAATGATATTAAATTGAAGCAGATGCAGCTACTGAAGCAACTGAATAAAAAAAACCATGAATAATCTACACTATACTGCTATAACGAAAGTGAAACTACTTAAGCGAATGAACAAAAACAAAAATCTATGCTACTTAAGAAAATGAACAATGAAAACCAGGAATATATGCTAGCGTAACAGTACAATAAAGAAGAGATTTGGTTGCTTGGGTTGGTGCCTAACCCAAGAGCTTCAGCCCTCAAAGTTAACCCAGAGTTGCTTAAACATAACTCATTCTTATTATAAAAATCGTGGATTACAAAGAAAACTGTCACAAATCTTTGCAGCTCAGAAATAAAACAGAGTTTTACAATAGAAATCTGAATCATACAGAGGTCCTAGGCCTCTATATTTATACATCTAAAGTCTCTAATGATTTCCTTCCCATTAGGGAGGCTTGGCCTCTAACTCAAGAAAAGCTAGTTTCTATCCTTTTCACTATCTCGGTTGTCTTCTAGTCTTCAAAGTGATGGTTGTTTGCATTCTGAGCTGGTGGAGGAATATTCGAATGGAGGAGTAGTAAATGAGGAGGATTTACCTCCTATAATTACTCTCCCTTGTCCCATTCTAGTTTTACCAAGGTCATTTCCATAGTTCCTTTCTTTTGTCCTTTATACCTGCATTTTTCCTTGCTTTTATCCTTTATTCCTGCATTACATGCACATTAGACCACAAAGACAAATATCCAATTCTAACTCATTTTATAAACAAAAAATAATCAAAAGTATGCGATAAGTTGTGATAATAGTTGGTTTGACTAAGCTAGGAGGTGAATTAAGGTCAATTCAGGCTCATATAATTACTCAATGATGAGGTTCATCATCACCCCCTATTGAAAGTGTTTCTCATTGTCTGAGAAACTTAGTCAATGTCCATGTCCTTCATGGCTCTGGTAGCCTCTCTAACATCCCATGATTTTGCTGTGGTCACTTCTTCTTGTTCATAGAAGCCTGCTTTCCTTTCTACTTCTTCCCACTACCTCTTTTCCTCTTCTTCTTTTCTCCCTTATAGCATTCCTACGAGTAGTGGTGGACTGAGTTTTAGGCCTATCCAATTGACCTTCAATCTTTGTATTCCTTGCTTATACATAGGTGTCCTATTGAGTACCTTTCTCAACCTTTGAGGGGAGTGATCTTCTCTGATATTTAAGCTGTGTGGAAGTGTGTTCCATCTCCTTTAGCAAGCCTACATATTATCATCTCTTAGCAGTCTAAACATATCCTGAAAATGTCAAATTGCTTGCTCTTAGGCAACAAGATATCTAGGTGCCAGCTAAGGATCATTTGCAATTAGATTATGGGTGCTGATTAGGGCAATTGGGATTTGATTGTTCATCTCTGATGAAAAAAGGGTTCATTTTTGTCTCTGGCCAATATTCTTTTCATCTCTGTAGTCCTTAACTTCTCATGGTTCATTGATGAGTCCAAAGCCATTAATTGTAGATCTCCTACCTCTGCATTAGGATCCCAAATATTCATGTTTGTGAGGGCCATGTTATGCAAGTAAAACTCAGCCATTTTGGCCCTATCCTCTAGTGCACTTTGATCACAAAGACCAATAAACTGTCTGCGATCCTGAAATGGCATGGTGCCCCTTTGTGCTAGTGTTTTAACCTAAAATTGCAACCATTGTTCTCTAAGGTAAAGAGTATAGGATTTAGCTGGCATCCTACACTGGATGGCCTCCAAGGAGAGGCTGGACATATATGCTATTTGGTCTTTATTTTCTTGCATCTTTCCTCTCTATTTTTCTTTTCCTTTGTTTCCTCCTCTTGTTTCAACATCATCCTCCTTGTCTTCTTTCAGCATGTTCCTCTGTATTAATTTCTTCTTCACCCATATCACCCCCATCTAGCTCTGTATCATCTTCTTCTTGTTTCGCCTCCTCCTCACTGATAAAAGGATTAACATCATAGGTGAGGGTTTTGATTTCATCCTCTGATGGTAATTTTCTGAAGACTAACCATGTTATGGGGATCCTAAGGCTTTGGGGGGCATCCTTAATGAGGATATTGATCAACTCATGGTGAAATAACTGCTGGGAATTTCCTTCCTTTACTTTGCTGCTAGAGTCTATGAGTGATTGTATCAACAAATAGGGTATGTTGAGTCTTTGGTAAACTAGTGTTTCTACCCCAAATCTTAATTCTTCAAGCATTCTCAAATGGTTTCCATAACAACACTATATCTATGGACTCTTGCATTCTCTTTTGACTTATTAAAGAATTTCCTTTTTGATACCTTTTCACTTATAAACCAACTACCTCGTAACCTTTACAACTTTTGATCAAATGATGCATATGAGTGAGTGAGCGGGATACTTACCTATGGTCTTGATGCCATGCTACAATTGTCAAAGACCAGAGGTGCTGTTGATGGTCATTATTCTTCCTCCTCTATTGTTTGTTGATGGTTTACTAGCTTTTGCAGGTGTCTGTGACTGAAGATATGATGTTGTTGCTACTGCTATGGAGCTCCTAGATTTGATGTTGTTTCTGCTATAATGAATGGATAGAGGGAGTAGGCGTGTATGTGGATGTAGGGATGATGGTAATGGTTGAGGTGATTCTGTTAGAAAACACAATCTTCACCTTAATTGAAGCAATGAAGTGAAAACAAAATGGGTTTGATGGAGGGATGCATAGTAAGGAGTGGAGGAGATGACTATATGTGAGGCAAGGTTCCCTTTGGATCTTTTCTTGGCTCCTTTCCTGTCTTTCTCACCCACGTGCAAATAAAAATTATGTTTTTCCTTTTTTATTATATATAAATTCTATTTAAAACACCTATGCTACTTCAGAGAGGTTTTCACCCTAGATATATGCCTTGGGCGCCTCAAGGAAGGTTTTCACCTAGGGATCTTCTTATCCTTTTCATTTTTCTCATCCTTGGGCCGCTTCATGAGGTTTTCAACCCAAATATGGGACTTAGGTGCCTCATAGAGTTTTTCACTTGAATCCTTATTCTTTTTTTCTTTTTCAGTGTCCTGATGAGGGAGGAGCTGGAACTTTCTCCACCATCATCACTGTCTTATTGATATTGTCTATGAACTCTTGTTTTGATAAAGGCCTCTTTTACATTTTTAACCAGTGTCCATTAACTAGCAATGGAATGGCTTCTTCATCAATAGTTCTAATTTTCACTGAACCATTGTCATGGCATCTTTCCACCACATAAGGTCTGAGCCATCTTGTCCTTAGCTTGCCCTTGAAGTCTTTATACCTTGAATCATATGAAAATTCCTAGTCTCCCTCTTGAAATTACATCTCCTTAATGTGTTTTCATGCCAGATCTTTCTTTGAAGCTAAACTATCTTTGTATGTAGGAGGGCCTACATTTTGAATTCATCCAAGTCATTCAAATGTAAAAATGTTTCTTTTTATGCATGGCTGAGATCTAAATCTAGTTGGGTTGCCATCCTCAATGTGTTATATTCCAACTCAATGGACAACAAAGCCTTTTTCCCATAGCTTAGCTCATAGGGCCTAAATCCAGTGATGGTCTTCCATGTGGTATTATAGGCCGAGGTGGCCTCAACTAGTCTCTCTGCCCAATCCTTCCTGTTGTTGCTCACTACCTTGGTTAAGATATTCTCTAATGCCTTGTTGGTCACCTCCACTTTCCCATTAGCTTATGGATGATAAGGAGTGGAGGTCCTATGCTTGATTTTGTGATGGCTGAGAAGTTCATCAATCATGCTGGAGGTAAACTGGATGCCTTGGTCCATGAATAGCTCTCTAGGGTACCCAAATTTGTATAATATATTCTCCCTTAGGAACTCAACCACCTTATCTTCTGTTGGTGCCTTAATTGCCTTGGTTTCAGCCCACTTAGTCAAATAATTAGTGCACACAATGATGTGTTTTTTTCTTCTTTGAAGGAGGGTTAATAGGCGTCCATGCCCCACTTGTCAAAGGGCTCGAAAGTCACTTGAGGTTGTAGGGGAATTTCATCTCTTGGAGTAGGATTTCCCATCCTCTAGCACCGATCACACTGACTAATATAATTTTTCACATCTTGATGAAGAGTAGGCCAATAATAGCTTGCTTGCAACACTTTGAATTTGTCCTCTTTACTGTAAAGTCACCTCCACAAGGCCCATCATGAAAGGTTAGAAGGATGTCAAAGACTTCCTCTTCCCTTATGCACCTTCTTAAGATTTGATCTGGGCCAAGTTTGAACAAATTGCCCCTAATCCAGGTGAAGGGGGCGCTCTTTCTAATTATCTTTCTCTTTTCTTTGGAGGGAAAGTTTGGTGGGAATTGTGATGATACCAGATAGTTTGCTATATCAACAAACCATGGGGAGAGAACTAAAATAGCAAACAAATTCTCATCCACGAACTAGTCATCCACCATTCCTTCTTCACCTGTAGGCAGATTCATCCTAGATAGAAATTCAGCAACAACATTTTCCTTACCAAGCTTATCAATGATAGTTAGATCAAAATATTGTAATAAAAGAAACCATATTATTATTGTAGCATTCACATTTGGTTTATTCATTAAATATTTCATTGCAGCATGATCAGTATGCACAAATGTTTGATAGGCTATAATGTAATGCCTAAATGTTTTCAATGAATGCATAACAATCAGGAGTTCCTTTTCGGTCACAGTATAGTTTAGCTTCACCTTTGATAAGTTCTTACTAATAAAATAGATGGCATAGGGCAATTTCTCCTCTTCCTGACCTAAGGCTACTCCTATGGCTTTGTGTGAGGCATCAACAAGAATATGAAAAGGGAGGGTGCAGTTTGGGCCTCTAAGGATTGGTGCAGTGGTTAACTTACCCTTTAGAATGTATAAGGCCTCTTGACAACCCTTTGACCATATAAACTCAGAATATTTGGCCAACAACCCAAACAAAGGAGTGGCCAACTTGTTGAAGTCCTTTATGAACCTTCGGTAGTGTCCAGCTAACCCTAAGAAACTCCTGACATCTCTCTGCTTCTGTGAAGGTGGGACCCTTTGGATGATTACTATTTTGTTTGGGTCCACCTGCAGTCCTTGCTAAGATATTGAAGACCTAGCATAGTCCCTTCAGTCATTAAGAATTCACATTTTTTCGGACTAAGAGACAAATTCATTTCAATGCATTTGTGTAATACTTTGCCTAGGTTAGTCAGGGCTTCTTGAAAATCACAGCCATAAGGTGTAAAGTCATCCATATAGATTTCCAGAGCATCCTGTACTAATTCAGCAAAAATACTCACGGCTGCTCTTTGGAAAGTGGCCCGAGAATTGCATAGGCCAAAAGGAAGGACCCTATAGGCAAAATTACCCTAAGGACAGGTGAATGTGGTCTTATCCTAGTCTTTTGGGCAGATTTGAATTTGGTTGTACCCACTGAATCCATCTAGGAAAGAAAAGAACTTCTTCCCTGCTAGGCCATCTAGCACTTGGTCAATGAAGGGTAGGGGAAAATGATCCTTTTTTGTGGCTTTGTTTAATTCCCTATAATCAACAAAAATCCTCCACTTACCATTTTTCTTGGGAACTAACACTAAAGAAGAGACCCACTCACTATCTGAGATAGGGTAAATCAATCCTGCATCTAGTAGTTTTTGCAGTTCTTCTTTGACTATGTCTTTAAGAGTTGGATTCATCCTCCTTTGTGGTTTCTTGACTGGCTTGCAACCTTCTTTGATGTATATGTGGTGAGTACACACTGAGGGGTGTACTCCCTTCATTTCCTTATAAGTCCAAGTAAAGGCTTCTAGGTGTTCTCTCAACATGTTGTATAGCTTTTCCTCTTTTAAAGCAAAAAGAGATGGGTTAATTTTCAAAGTTCTCTTTAGGCCAAATTCTATGGCTTTAACACGGAGTGGGTTGGAATTGTCCAAGCATAAGTCAATTGGATGATTTTTTTGGGTTTCCCTTACTTACTCTTCTAATGGTAATGAACTAGGAGTTAGACTTTGGAGCAAGTGGTCAATTAAGTCATCCTCATCTTGTTGTCCTCCTCCTATGGTTGCTTACAAAGCATAAAGTTAGGCAGAATAAACCTCATCTTCTTCCTCCTACTCTAACCATAAAGGTAAATCATGCTCTAGGGTAGGTTGAGAAGGAGGGTATAAGACTAACTGTTTGGAAATATTCCCATTCTTGATGGTCATATTCCCAGCTCTGTAGCTAATGTAAGCATCAGTTGTGGCCAACCATGGCCTACCAAGGATGAGAGGGTAACTAGCAAGCTTAGCCTTGGGCTAGAGAACTAGGAAAACTGCAGGGTATTCCCGGGAATCAATGGAGACCATCACATCCTCCACAATTCCCTCAGGGGTGACTATGGAATAGTCTGCAAGTTGCAAAATTGTTGTCGTCTTCCTCAATGACCCTTGGAGGTTGAGCTTGAGAATGGTGTCCTTTTTCATCAGATTAATGGCAACCCCAAGATCAATCAGAGTGTGTGGGACAATGGTGCCATTGATGTGCACATCTACTATAGGTCTTCCAAGGTCCAAATATTTTGGACATATTACCTACCCCAACATTAAGTCAGACAACTGCCCAATGACATTGATGGTAGGGGCATCGCTTTTTCTTCTTCCTGGATTCTTGAAGTACTTCTTCTTAATCAATTTATTGTGAATGGGAACATCTTTGATTGTCTCGAGAATGGGGGATCTTTACACATAGATTTTTCAATTCTCCTAGAAGTTCAGTTTCTTCTGGGGTAGGTTGGAGTGGTTGGGTTAATCTCTTAGGAAAGGGTGGATTTACTTTAAGGTTGCTTTCCTCTCTTCCTTCCTCAACCTCCCTATATGGAGAGGGAGGTTGGTTTTCTGGGAGAATCCTCCCAGATCTTAGGTTGATCTCCTGGACTTCTATAACATAAGTTGGGTATGATGTTTCTCCACTGTATGATTGTTGAGCCTCCCTATTGTTTGGGTTTGGATTTGGCTGGGAAAGCATATGGGGTTGCTTGGGTGGAGCAGAGTGCAGGAGTTGTGGTTAGGTAGGTGGTGGAGGCAATAGGGCTGGAACATTATTGAATTCGAGCCTCCACCCCTGGGGTGGGGTATTCCACTGATGTCTTGGCTGAACATAAGGTTGAAATGGCTAGTTGGCTGGCTAGGATTGATACAGAGATGCATAGGACCAAGGAGGGTGTGTAGACCAGGAAGAATGAGCAGGGGGTCCCGAAGAAGGTATATTTGTGGTTTGGTTGGGGTTGTAATATGCATGGGATGACCTTTCCATACCCTGCTGGTATGGTCTAGGCCCAGGAGGTCTCACTTGTTTGATGTAGAAAAGCTTCTCAATGACACCTTCAACTCCTTGATATACAACTTTGAGTCTAGGTAAAGAAGGGCACTTGTCTGTGGAGTGTTTTTCTTCACAAACTGAGCAAATCTTAATACAGTGCAATGGAAATTTGTTCCTAGGATGTCTTCTAGTGAATCTAGGACAAAATATGGCCAAGGCTCTCTCTACTTCTTCTTTCTTCCTTTAGATGTTCATGGTGTCCAATTGCAAGGCAAGGGTTTGCAGCATATCACTTTTGAAATCTTCTAGCATATTTCCAATTTCATCCTTGCTAGATAACTTGGAGGATGATGTATTGGCCATAGGTTGACTACCCCTACCCTTTTTCCTAACTGACCTAAAATGGTTTCTAAAGATAGTCTTGATATCCTCATAAGGTAATTGGTAGACATCTCCTCTTGCTATCATATGTAAGCTATCCAAACGATCCTCCCTTACTCCTCTAAGCAGGAACAACTTTAGTGACTCAGGGTCAAGTGTGCACCTGGCCCTTTTGTAAGTGAGATGGAATCTTTCTTCATATTCTTCTAGGGATTCATACTGGCCTATGGTCATCCTAAAAATCTCTTCTTTAGTATCCTATGACCAACAATAGTCCCTATATTTTTTGTTAAAATTTTGTTGCATCTGAGCCCAAGTTGTGATGCTATCTTTAGGTAAACCCATGAACCAATGCAATGCTACATCCTTGAGGGTAGATGGGAATAGTTTTAACTTTTTTTCATCATCTCTATAGTCATAGGTGAGGCATATAACAACAAAATCAAATAGGAAAGTTCTAGGGTCCTCTGTGGTCGGGCCATGGAAAGGAGGTAGAGTAGAGGGGCTTATATTCTTCATCTTAGTGTCCCCATTGGTTTCCCTGATGGGGAAGGCACTCCCAATTCTCTCTCTATCTCCCTTGTCATTTTGGTTTTTGGGTTGGTTTTTGTAAGATTTTCTTTAAAGCTAGAAAGTACTTGCAAAATGGAAAGGAAAGTAGATAATGACAAATGAAAGAGAGAAAGAAACTAGATTACTTTTGCATAAATAAACTAATGGAAGAAAATTGAGGATAAGAAGTAGAAGAAAAGAAAGTTGAAGACTAGAAGTAGAAGAAAAGTAGTAATTACTTCTACTTAGACACCTCCCAGGCAATGGCACAAAAAAGTGATGAGCCTAGGTATTGCAACAAGAATGCTGCAACTCCTAGGGCTACTAGATTTACTTATCAATCCAAGGTTCGTACAAACTTGGAGGTGACAGTGTTATATGCACAAGTAAAAGTGAAGGCACTACTTGTTGTCACTACTCAACTGGCAAGAGACCCCAGGGGTTCCAAGCCAGACCTCTATAGAGTCAGAAGAAGCTTAAGTCTTTGATGGAAGAAGAGAAAATCTATCCTAAGGGAGAGCTACTTCTACTGCAGTATTGAAGAAAACAACATGTAATGATAAACAACACCATAACCTAGTTAACCAATTAAACAACCATGCTAAGAAAAATTGCTAAAATAATCACTAATCCTAAGGCTACTATCTATGTCACAGAAGTAAAGAGCATCAAACTATCCTAAGGTGCAAGCAAAGAACCTAAGCTAAATCGATTTTCAAGTGGAACAATCAGTCAGAGATTGAAATTGGTGAAAGGAGGACATAAGGGAGCAACAGTGCATCAGAACCATTGGATCAGTCAAGTGAAAGGAAAATGAACAATGGAGATCAAATCGCAGGAGGTTACATAGATAGATGGGTGAACAAGGTTAACTAACATGATGAATGGTGGAGATCTTATCGTGAAGGCTTAAGAAAATAAATGGATGAACGAGGTTAATGAATAGGATGAGTGTCGGAGATCATATCGCGAGGGATTAAGTAAGTGGATGGACGAATGAGGTTAACATGAGATGAATGGCTGAGATATAATCGTGCAGGTGAAGCCAAGAGATGGATGAACGAGGCTAACAGGAGCGATGAATAGCTGAGATCTTATTGCGCGGGTGAAGTCAAGAGATGGACGGTGGAGATCATATCGCGGGGAAAAGAAATGTGTGGACATGTTGGAGCGGGTTTCTAAGGCGGTAAGTAGTTTCTCGTGTGCCCTCAAGGTCGTAAGCTGTATTTTAAAATTTCACGCAATTAGCCTTACTGCATGACACATAGCACGAGAAAACCACTTTTCTCGCGTTCTCTCGGGTGTATAACATTCGTGAACTACTCCACATGAGACTATGTGATGGCCGTTGGATCAGGTGAGGCTAATCAACGGTGGAGATAAACTAAGCTAATTGGTGATTGATTGAAGTGATAGCCATCGGAGCAGGTCAGGTAGATTGATGGTGGGGACTTAAAGTTCATAAAGTAAGTGGTGGACTACACATGAGGCAGCAGTTCGAGAAAATAATGAATCAGACAGTGATTGTGAAGATTTGTTGATGATTGGACGGCGAGGAAGCAATGCATGAGGAACGTGCTTAAGGCAGTTTCCAATGAAAATGAGAGAGAAAACCAGTGATGGTGAACTAGTAACTATGTCAAATAACAAACTCCATAGCTCATACGAGAACCAGAAACCTATGTTTTTGGGATTTCTGAAGGGTCTCTTCCTCAAGTCATGGTCCTAGAGGGAGGAAATGAGGCCGAGACACCTATGCACAACCTGATAGTGATTGTTTTCCTCTAACTAACTTGTGAAATGAAAGAAGGCATAAATGGAATTAAACTGAAGTAAATGCAACTACTGAAGCAACTAAATTAGAAAAACCATGAATAATCTACGATATACTATTGTAACGAAATTGAAACTACTTAAGCGAATGAACAGAAACATAAATCTATGCTACTTAAGAAAATGAACAATGAAAACCAAGAATCTATGCTAGCATAACAGTACAATAAAGAGGATCTTTGGCTGCTTGGTTCGAGCACTAGCCCAAGAGCTCTAGCCCTCAGATTTAACTCAGAGCTGGCTTAAACAGAACTCATTCTTATTATAAAAATCATGGATTATAGAGAAAATTGTCACAACTATTTGCAGTTGAGAAATAAAACAAAGTTTTAAAATAGAAGTTTGAATCCTAATGAGGTCCTAAGCCTCTTTATTTATACATCTGAAGTCTCTAATGACTTCCTTCCCATTAGGGAGGCTTGGCCTCTAACTCAAGAAAAACTGGTTTTTGTCCTTTTCACTTGCTCGACTATCTTCTAGTCTTCAAAGTGATGGTGTTTGCACTCTGAGTTGGTGGAGGAATATTGGAATGGAGGGGTAGTAAACGAGGAGGATTTACCTCCTATAATTACTTTCCCTTGTCCCATTCTAGTTTTACCAAGGTATTTTCTATAGTTCCTTGATTTTATCCTTTATACCTGCATTTTTCCTTGCTTTTATCCTTTATTCCTGCATTACATGCACATTAGACCAAAAAGCCAAATAACCAACACTAACTCATTCCATAAACAAAATATAATCAAAAGTATGCAATAAGTTGTGAGAATAGTTGGTTTGACTAAGCTAGGAGGTGAATTAAGGCTAATTAAGGCCCATATAATTACTCAATGATGAGGCTCATCATCACCCCCCTACTGAAAGTGTTTCTCATCCTCTGAGAAACTTAGTCAATGTCCATTTCCTTCATGGATCTAGTAGCCTCTTTGACATCCCATGCTTCTTTTGTGGTCTCTTCTTCTTGTTCATAGAAGCCTGCTTTCCTTTCTACTTCTTTCCACTACCTCCTTTCCTCTTCTTCTTTTCTCCCTTCTAGCATTTCTAGGAGTAGTGGTGGACTGAGTTTTAGGCCTATCCAATTGACCTTCAACCTTTGTCTTGCTTGTTTATACATAGGTGTCCTGTTGAGTGCCTCTCTCAACCTTTGAGGGGATTGATGTTCTCTAATCTTTAAGTTGTGTGGTAGTGTGTTCCATCTTCTTTAGCAGGCCTACATATTATCATCCCTTAGTAGTCTAAACATATCCTCAAACTATGAAATTTCTTGCTCTTGGGTAGCAAGATATCTAGGTTCCATCTAAGGATCATTTACAATTAGATTATGGGTGCTGATTAGGGCCATTTGGATTTGATTGTTTAACTCTAATGAAGAAAAGGTTCATTTTTCTCTCTGGCCAATATTATTTTCATCTCTGTAGCCCTTGACTTCTCATGGTTCATTGATGATGCCAAAGCCATTAATTGTAGATCTCCTACCTCTGCATTAGGATCCTAAATATTCATGTCTATGAGGGCCATGTTATGCAAGTAAAACTCAACAATTTTGGCCCTATCCTCTAGTGCACTTTGCTCACAAAGATCAATAAACTGTCTTCGGTCTTGAAATGGCATGGCATCCCTTTGTGCTAGTGTTTTAACCTAAAATTGCAGCCATTGTTCTATGAGGTAAAGAATATAGGATTTAGCTGGCATCCTAGACTGGATGGCCTCCAAGGAGAGGTTGGCCACATATGCTAGTTGGTCTTTCTTTTCCTGCAACTATCCTCTCTGTTTTTCTTATCTTCTTCCTTTTGTTGTCCTTTCACATCCCATCAGTTTCTTCCTTTGTTTTAGCATCATCCTCCTTGTATTATTTTAACATGTTCCTCTGTATTAGTTTCTTCTTCACCCATCTCAACCCCATCTAGCTCTGTATCTTCTTCTTCTTGTTTTGCCTCCTCCTCACTGACAAAAGGATTAAAATCAAAGGTGATGGTTTTGATTTCATCCTCTGATGGTAAGTTTCTGAAGACTAACCATGTTATGGGGACCCTAAGGCTTTGGAGGGCATCCTTAATGAGGATCCTAATCAACCTATGGTGAACTAACTGCTGGGAATTTCTTTCCTTTACTTTGTTGCTGGAGTCTATGAGTGATTGCATCAATAAATAGGGTATGTTGAGTCTTTGGTGAACTGGTGTTTCTACCCCAAATCTTAATTCTTCAAGCATTCTCAAATGGTTGCCATAACAACACTATATCTATGGACTCTTGCATTCTCTTTTGACTTATTAAATAATTTCCTTTTTGCCACCTTTTCACTTATAAACCAACTACCTCATAACCTTTAGAAATTTTGATCAAATGATGCATATGAGTGAGTGAGTGGGATACTTACCTATGGTCTTGATGCCATGTTGCAG
>APFE030584225.1:292068-315024 GCA_000404065.3 Pinus taeda
TGTGTGTGTGTGTGTGTGTGTGTGTGTGTGTGTGTGTGTGTGTGTCAAAACACCTAGGCTGCCTCAGAGAGAGTTTCATCCTAGATATCTACCCTGGGCACCTCAAGGAAGGCTTTCACCCAGGGATCTTCTTATCCTTTTCATTTTTCTCACCCTTGGGCCGCCTCATGAGGTTTTCAACCCAAATATGGGACTTAGAAACCTCATGGAGGTTTTCACTTAAATCCATATTCTTTTTTTCTTTTTCAGTGTCCTGATGAGGGACGAGCTAGAACTTGCTCCACCATCATCAGTGTCTTATTGATATTGTCTATGAACTCTTGTTTTGATAAAGGCCTCTTTGTCATTTTCAATCGGTGTCCATTAACTAGCAATGGAATGGCTTCTTCATCAATTGTTTTGATTTGCACTGAAACATTGTCATGGCATCTTTCCACCACATAAGGTCTGAGCCATCTTGTCCCTAGCTTGCTCTTGAAGTCTTTATACCTTGAATCATATAATAATTCCTAGTCTCCCTCTTGAAATTGCTTCTCCTTAATGTGTTTGTCATGCCAGATCTTCCTCTCAAGCTGAACTATCTCTGCATGTAGGAGGGCCTTCATTCTGAATTCATCCAAGCCATTCAAATGTAACAATCTTTCTTTTTGTGCATGGCTGAGATCCAAATCTAGTGGGGCTGCCATCCTCAATGTGTTATATTCAAACTCAATGGAAAACATAGCATTTTTCCCATAGACCAAATCATAGGGTGTAAATCTAGTGGTGGGATTCCATGTGGTATTATAGACCTAGGTGGCCTCAACTAGTCTCTCTACCCAATCCTTCCTGTTCTTGCTCACTACCTTGGTTAAGATGTTCTCCAGTTCCCTATTGGTCATGTCCACTTGCCCATTAGCTTGTGGATGATAAGGAGTGGAGGTCCTATGCTTGATTTTGTGATGACTGAGCAGTTCTTCAATCATGCTGGAGGTAAAATAGATGCCTTGGTCTGTGAATAGCTCTCTAGGGTACCCAAAATTGTAGAATATATTCTCCCTTAGGAACTCAGCCACCTTCTCTTCTATTGCTGCCTTAATTGCCTTTGTTTCAGCCCACTTAGTCAAATAATAAATGCACACAATGATGTGATGTTTTTCCTTGGAAGGAGGGTTAATAGGCCCAATGAAGTCCAATGCCCACTTTTCAAATGGCTCGAAAGTCACTTGAGGTTGTAGGGGCATTTCATCTCTTGGAGTAGGCTTTCCCATCCTTTGGCACTAATCACACTGACTAATATACGTTTTCACATCCTGATGAAGAGTAGGCCAATAATAGCCTACTTACAACACTTTGCTATCCTCTTTACTGCAAAGTGACCTCCATAAGGCTCATCATGATAGGTCAGAAGGATGTCAAAGACTTTCTCTTCCCTTACACACCTTCTTAAGATTTCATCTGGGCCAAGTCTGAATAGATTGCCACCAATCCAGGTGAAGGGGGTGCTCTTTCTAACCATCTTGCTCATTTCTTTGGAGGGTAAGTTTGGTGGGAGCTGTGATGATACCAGATAGTTTGTTATATCAACAAACCATGGGGAGAGAACTGAAATAGCAAACAAATTCTCACCTGGTAACTAGTCATCCACCATTCCTTCTTCACCTGCAGGAAAATTCATCCTAGATAGAAAGTCAACAACAACATTTTCCTTACCAGGCTTATCAATGATAGTTAGATCAAACTATGGTAATAAAAACAACCATCTTATGATTCTAGCATTCACGTCTAATTTATTCATTAAATATTTGATTGCAGCATGATCAGTATGCATAAATGTTTGATAGCCTATAATGTAATGCCTAAATTTGTTCAATGAATGCACAATAGCCAAGAGTTCCTTTTCGGTCACAGTATATTTTAGCTCAGCCTTTGATAGTTTCTTACTAATAAAATAGATGGCATAGGGCAATTTCTCCTCTTCCTAACCTAAGGCTACTCCTATGGCTTTGTGTGAGGCATCAGTATGAATGTGAAAAGGGAGGGCCCAGTTTGGGCCTCTAAGGATTGGTGCAATGGTTTACTTACCCTTTAGAATGTCTAAGGCTTGTTGACAACTCTTTGACCATATAAACTAAGAATCTTTGGCCAACGACCCAAACAAAGGAGACACCAACTTGCTAAAGTCCTTTATGAACCTTCGGTAGTATCCAGCTAACCCTAAGAAACTCCTGACATCTCTCTGCTTTTGTGGAGGTGGGACCCTTTGGATGTTTGATATTTTGTTTGGGTCCATCTACAGTCCTTGCTGAGATATTGAGTGACCTAGTGTTGGCTTGTTGGGGCCTAACCTAGGTTTAGAAGTGTTTTAGCCAAACAAATCCCACACTACCGGCCCTTTTGGCAACAATCCATGAAGCGCGGACTGAAGTCTCACCCAAGGTAGTATGGGAGGGTGATGGAACCAGGTTTCCACATGCTTGGGATGTCTTGTTGTGGTCTAGAGGGATCGAGAACCATTCTAGCACCCTGCACCACTCTGTACTACTATCGGGCTTTCACGTAGATCCGCGCAGGTGCACTTCCTTATTAATGAAATTGTTACAGATCTGATCTTCTTGTTACAGTCTTTAAGCAAACATTTAACAATAAAACCCATTGCACACAATCATAATTCTTTAAATACATAAACTCATGTAACAGATGCTTAGATCATAATACAATAGATCCGTGATATCTTATAAACACCTTATCTTTATTAATATCTTCCGTCAATACAACCAGATCTGCCCTACGCACTCAGCTGCAGGGTCCGCGCACACAGCTACGGACTCTACTAAGCCTTTGTGCACAGAGGTACAGAGCCTCTATCTATCTACCAACACCCTTGACTCGGACTTTCAAATGCTGAGAGCATATTATCTTCATAGACCCATTACCTTCAAGATCAAAAACTAAAAACTGACTTTTAACTATAGAGCCTTGCTCTATTTATACATTTCCATGGTCCACATACCATGGGCAGGCCGACTCATTTTCTATTTTCTTATATTATTTTTGGGCGGACAACCCTTTGACTTGACTCATTACACTTCACTCACCGCGCAACTCACGAGGCTTTGACCATACTTTTACCCCAAAATTGTGGGCTTTGAGCCCCAAAACTATTACACGGCGCCTTCAATACCCAACAAGCCCCCAACACAATCCTCGTGACTTGTCTCGAGTCACTCGTCTGGTGCGGAAATCTTTGTGTGGAGGTCATTCAACAATTTCTACGCTTCTTACACTTGCAACAAAATCTTCCACCATCTATTGTACATGTTCTATGCACGCCACTGGTGCATTTGTGTCCATTTCAGTTGCGTGTCCACGTTCATACTCTGCTTTCATGTGTGCTAACTTTCCCTCAATAGTGGTCGAGACCGTGAATGCCTCATCAAGCCAGGGCTAGATGCATTCTTTAATCACTGCTTCCTTTTGCCGAGTAGTGTCAACTTGTGCCTAGAGAACCTAGGCCTCCCTCATTTTGGCCAACCGCTGCGTGATAGCGACCATCTGCTGAGTCCCCTGGACTGTGACATAAGCCTATTGCAACTCTCATGCTTCTATCTCGACTTTCTGTAATGTTGGGTCTTCCTGGAGAGATGTGAGCGTAAGGAGTGACTGATTTAACAATCCTGAGCAATCTTGGACAACACGCTTTATCACTTCCCATCCTGCTTGAATTACGTCGCGGCATCACTCTCGAACTTCCGGGGGTGCGGGTGGTTGTGCCTTTAGTCTTAGCTCTGCAATTTGTAGATTTAATTCCCACTGAGCCTTCATCGCCTCTTCTTGGGCCATACGAAATCCTGCAGCCATGTGATGAATCTTGTCAGTTGTTGGAAGTTCCGCTAGGATATCCAACTCAGGTACCTTGTTGCAAGCCTCCACCATGGCCTGTTCCACCTCCTAGTTGTGTGCGACCAAGTCATCACGCTGTAGGCTGACCTGCTCTAGATTTACCTTGTGCTCCATTAAGGTTTGTAGGGTGCGGCCTTCCCTAGCACGAAGCTCAGTGGTTTCCCCATCTTGTAGTTGGTATAAGGTTTCTCTAGGAAGGGTGGCCAAATTCAACCCCCAACTGCGCATGTCACCTTCGGCTTCTGCTAGGATAGTGCCTACTGGCAACGCTAAAGTGTTGATTGTGTGGGTGCGTACCATCTGCTCGACTGCGGCTGAGTCCGCTGCTAGGTTGAGGATCACCCTGCCTGGGGGTCGCACCTGTAATGCCTGCAACTGTGCTCTGAGCTCCCCCAACACAGTTATCTACTCTGTCATCAATTCCTCAAATGTACCTGGAGTGACATTGTGCACCGGTTTACTGCTATCGAGAAACTCTTTCTCCAAAGTCTTTGCTGTCTTGGTATTTTTATGTGTATGTGGTGATTCCTTGTTACGCAGCCTCTTGGCTTGGGTTGATTCTTTGGGATGATCCGTGCGTTCCCGCTGCATGTCTTGTTCCGAGGACATTTCCTGATCTTCCATGATCTCCTCAACTATGGCTTCCTTGGTTTTCTCCTGCTGCGAGGCTACCTTCTGTCCCTGATGTGTCCTTTTCGCTAATTTAGTGAGTCGCAATTGTATTTCCTTCTTTTGCTATTGTGTTGCCACCTTTTCTAATATGGCCATGTCTGGGGCACGCCACTCCGGAGTCCATGTTGCCAATACCTCGTACATTGCATCATCCATTGCAATGAACGGAAGCTTGACCCATGTTCGTTTTGGATCCTTCTACATCCGGATATATAGGTTATGCGTGTCCGCTTTGAACTCAGTCATCCTTTGCAAATTTTTATATACCGTTTGGGACATCCTCGGTCTGTGGGCAATCCATGTCCGGAAAATCGCCTCCATGAATATACAAAATACCTTGATCTCTCGAACCCTCGTGGCGTCTGTTGTAGTGCAGAGCAAGGTATACCGCACTTCTTTAGCTAGGTTTTTCTCAATGCTGGGAAACTGGCTACTCTATAGAATTTCTCATGCAACCAGAAGGACGGATAGTAGCAACCATCCATAATGGAAAGTCTTACTTTTCTCCTGTGCTTCCTTATAATTTTTCAAAAATTTGTCGCATAAGAACTGCACCAAGTTGAACTGAACCCCTTCTGCACGCTGCTCCCCAAGCACAATGACAGGGGCTGGTACCTCATCTATGCGGCATTTCCTCATGAGTTTACTAGCTAGTAGCTGGGTGGCAACTCGCAGCCCTCGGTCTTTGATGTTGGCTAATACATACCCACGCTTTCCTTTTTCCAGCTTATATTTAGCCTTCATTGCTTCTGCAAGACCCACATTGCTACTTGTTCCGGCTATGTTTGTGGGGTCATTCCCTTTAATAGGCAAGTGAGTAATCCGGTGTACTAAATTGGTCGTGATAGGAATCGGCTCCTCCAACTAGAGATACCCATGATGTACCAAACATGGTAACTGTCGAATAATAAAAATGGTGATGGTTGCGCGTGATAATGGGGTTTCCACCTTAGATTAAGTAATCCCACCTTCTCCACACCCAGTAACCACTTCTGCGGTAGTAATTTGTCTTCGGCCAATTGGGGGAACTTTTCTTAGTCCGCAAGATCCAAATCTTCGAACTTGATACTCGGTACTCAGCCCAGTGGCAATCCCTCAAACCTTATCTCATCTGGAAGAAGTGGGGTCTGAAGCATACTCTTCGCAGCGTCCAGGTCCTTCGGTATCTTGGTCGTCCCATTCCATGGAGAGACATATGGGGGTCATGAAGGTATTTGGAAAGCATCCTCTTCGTCCTCATCCTCTGCGTCAATCTAAGCGATCAAGGCTTGCAAATATTCGTCATCCTCCTCGAGGTCGGTGGTGATTGATTTTCCCTTTTCGGCTACTGATAACTTACTGAATCTTGGTGATACCCTGACTGGCCCCATTGTCTACTTGTTTTTTCGAAGCCACGGTGTGCGTGGAGACTTTGGAACCTCGGGGGTTACAGTTGCTTCATCTGGCTCCTCCTGGGTTGGATATAGCTCTTACGTGAACCATGCTCAGGTTCTCGCCATGGTACTCATGGGATGTGGTGAGCCTCATAAATGGGTAACTATATGGGCTCATTTTACCTCCTAACCTAGACAAATCAACCATTCTCTTAGCTTATTGTATGATTTTTTGATTATATTTATGCCTATGGAGTGAGTTGAGTTAGTTATGATGCCATGTGGTCTAACATGTGTTTAATGCAGACTATTGATGAATTTCGATGTAAAAGTCAAGGATCCAATGGAAAAATGGTAGCAATAACTCGACATGGACAAAGGAGAGGACTTATAGGAGGAAATCCCCCTCATTTATTACTCGTCACTTCGAATTCCCCTTCATTCAGCTCAGAGTACAAGTAGTCGAATCATGCACTAGAAGGCAGCCAAGCAAGTGGAGGATGACTGATGATTATCTTGAGTTTTGGGAGCCAAGCCTCCCTGATTATAAGGAATTTGTTAGTATCTCCCTTTGTATAAGAAGAGAGGCCAAGTGCCTCAGTAGGGTTGGATTTTTGTTGGATTTTTGCTTATGTAAACTCTGCTCCAACTTCAAGCTTATTATTTTATGATAGTTTCATGTAATCTTGTTATTGTTTTAATAATAAAGATGGAATCCTTTTTGAGCTAGCACTAAGTTACCTCAGAGGGCTGAATCTCTTGGGTTAGGGCCCGATCCAAGTAGCCAAGCTCCTCTTTACTTGTATTTTTATGTTTTATTTTAGTTTGTAGATTAGGTTGTTGTTAGATGTATTTATTTTATGGTTAAGAATAGGTTGCTTTTAATGATTCAGTAGTTTGCTTCCATTTGTGTTTTCTATAGCAGGTTAAACAGTGATCAGCAAAGACTCAAAAAGCTAGCAAGAGTGCCTTGGTCTCTCTTCCTCCCTTTGGGACCATGAGTTGAGGCAAAGACCCTTTTGCTGCCCCAAAAACATAGATTTTCCTCATTCATAAGACTTCTAGTGTTTGCAGCTTTTTAGTAGGTTAATAGTCCAACTTTGCTTTGCTTTAGATCTTCTTCATCATGCTCACTTCTTGATTTGTAGTAGTCTTCTTTCATTCTTTCCTTTCTTGCAGCATTTCTTAGCATTTCCTTTCATAGATCACAGTTTAGACTAGTTTGATGCAAAACTTTGTTTTTCTAGAGCACTCACTTCATTGCTTATTTGATCTTATTGGTTGACTGTTAGTTCCTTTGTAGCAGATCGCTTCTAGCAGTAGGCTAGCCTATCAGCCATCCCATCCTCCATCTAATCCATTCCCTATAGGTCGTCCAAGTCTCACCTCAATTCTGCCTTAGTTTCCTGCATTTTCCATAGAACTTCTTCCTCTCTCCTTGAGCAAACCCAGTCATCTTCCTCTCTCTCAGTGTTTCATGGTAGACCATAGGTGCCCTAACACCTCATTCCAACCTTCATCCACCTTTTTCACCCACTCTCACACCCTCAAAATAGTGAAAAATACTCTCGGCCTCCTCCTGTAGACCTCTTGTAGTTTCATGTTTTCCTCCTATAGATTTCTTGTGTCCTCCTGTAGATTTTCCTGTAGGCTTTCTTTTGAAGGCCGATTTTGGTAAAAGCCTCTAGAAGGCCACCTAAGACCTCCTAGAACCCATCCAAACCATCCTACATCCTCTCAAGTCCCAAAACCACCCATCAATGCCACCTATTCACTGCCACATTCACACACAATAAATTACATGCATATCAATTTCACATAAAAATACATAAAAATCCAAAAATATGTCTTTTGCTTATTTACTTCCTGAAATAACATAGTTAGATGTTGTTTACTTCCTTGAATAGGTAATGGCATTCCTTTCATGGTTTTCATAGTGCTTTCTGCAAAAGTAGGATTAGTTGGTAAATTAGCGTTTACTAGGTTTGCTTTACATTTCAGTCTTTCTCCTTTCTGCAATTAGAGTAGCATCTGTAGAGTAATCTTTCTCTCCTTGCATCACATATAGAGATTCTTCTGGAATCCATAGAAGTTGTCTTCAGCTCCTAGTGCGCCTGCACTGGCTAACCAAGTGAAAACCTGCAGTAAGAACTAGTACTTGTGCATACAGCACCGACGCTTCCAAGTTTGTTACGAATTACCAAGTTGATAAGAGTAAAGTAGGTAGCCCAGGAGTTGTAGCATTATTGCTACAATACTAGTTCTCACCACTTTTTGGCGCTGTTGCCTAGGAAGAGTCAGAGTATTCTGTGATTACTTCTCTCTTCTATTTTCTATTGCAACATTCTGCTAATAGTTTATTTCAGCAAAAGTAGACTAGTCCTTTCTTTTCCTTCAGTTCTGCATTTCCTTGCTTTCCTTTTCAATTCTACAAATTTCATTTCAGCAAGAGTATACTAGTCATTCCTTTTTCTTCAGTTCTGCATTTCCTTGCTTTCCTCTTCAATTTTGCAAATTTCATTTCAGCAAGTTCATTTTAGTTAGTTGCAATTTGTTTCGTTCAATCAATTTTAGTTTTTTAGGTACTATCAGTGTGGGGTGTTTCCGGGAAAACTAGTGTCTTTTCGATCTGCTAGCCCTCTAAGATTGGTATCTATCCTAGAAACAAACAATCAAAGTAATTTGGAATTTCCTTTATGTATAATAGATAAGAGAGAGGTAAAGGAACCAACCTGGATCTTCCGCTTGACTCCTTGCTTGATCTCTCTTCTCCTTGATAGAGCTTGCAACTCCTCTCCTACTTATCTCGTTTAGAGAATACCTATAGAAACAAAGTAACAAAACACCATCAAAGCATCTTGATCTATTATATCATAAACATTGTACTTCTATTGAACATATCGGCGACACTGATATGGATTGGTAGTGTTAACCCCAAATGATGGATGGTGTGGAGGACCAATGGTGAAATGACCGGTGAATGGAATAACCCAACCCATCTCAATCATGGTGATGGATGAAAGTGTCATGTTCAAAAGTGACCTACTACCATAAAATTATTCAAGTTTTCTTCTCTCTTTTCCCCAGTCATTGCTAACTAGTACCTCTTTATTTTTTCAAGCTTGAGGAGGATAACATATGCTTTTTCTATAATTTTCCCTTCGGCAAACCTGTCCCTACATTTTAGCGAGTCTAGCGACAGTGAAACTCGTTCTTGCCTAGGTGGAAAAGTTCGTCGCTATTTTTTTAACGACTTTAATGACAAAGACAACTCATTTCTTTTCATGTTTAGAGAGTTTGAAAAGGGATGAAAATGAAACTCCAGTAGTTCTTTTTTGTAGCATAATCCCTTAAGTCCAAAAAAGGATAAAATAATACAAAAGGGATGACCTTTTGATCACTTTAGCGAGTCGAGAATGAAAAGCGCTCAAACTTTTTCATGAGATAATCCCTCAGGTCCAAAACAAATTAAAACATGTAGGAAGGATGGCATTTCGATTACTTTAACAAGCTGGAAAAGCCAATAGCTCGACAATCTTTTCATATTTAATGAGTCTAAAAAGAGTTTAAAGGAGACTTATTTTTGAGGAACGAGTGGCGTTTAAGGTAGCAACTGGTTCAGGGTAAGCTTGGAACTTCTCAAAACATGGTGATGTGAAGAGGTTGGCTAACAGGACCACTCATCGCAGCTATTCCTCAAAAGGGTAAACAATCAAGTGGAAGTGTTTGATCGGCCAAAAGGATGGAGGTGATGGCAGAACACAACCAAGGCTCAAAACGCTGATAGCATGGCAATCGCAAAGGTTGTTCACCGAAGGTGGGTTTATTTTTTAACGAGCTTGAACCTTGCAGTAACATATGCTCAGTGGTAGTTTTATTTTTTAATGAGCTTAAACCATGCGACAACATGCTCAGTGGTAGTTTATTTTTTAACAAGCTTAAACCATGCGACAACATGCTCAATTTTAGTTTTTCTTTTCATGTAAGCCAGAAATGACAAAACTAGAAAAGACAAAGCTAGAAAAGACTAAAAGCTAAGAAACTACTGAGGTTAGGTAGGATGGTTTCGTCGGTAATTAGACAAAACACTTCCTTTGCCTCGTCTGCAATGCAGACAAAGGTGAATGGTGTGTCAAACCAATCACCTAACCTAAGAAGTTAAAAAAACTAAAAAGCTAAAAAGCTATAAGGCTTGAAAATGACATAAAAAAAAAGGTTGGCATGCCCCCAGCATGATGAAAAGGAGAGTCTCTTAGTAACCATATGGAAATCACTGTGGTTAAGTGGGATGGTTTTTGTCAGCAGTTAGACAAAACATTTCCTTGGAAAACACAGTAACAAAATACTTCCTTGGCTTCGTCCACATAGTGGACAAAAATGAATGGTGTGGGATGACACTTCCAATCACATAACCTATAGGGACACCTATATATTCAGTTGTGTTCGTCTCAAAATAGGCAAGGGTGCATGCCCCCTAAGCTTCGTTACATTCACCAGACTACTTGCAGTAATTAGGTGGATGGAATGAAGGTTGAAGAGACATTCTCGACGCAAAAGGACCATTTAGGGATTATGATTGACTTTGAGCTATGCTTGAACCGGGAAATGAAAGCTGGTCAACAGTGACAATTTTGCCTTCATGTAGGAAATTCATCACTCGAAAGAGTGTTGAAACAATAGCTTCCATGTTATTAACATAGTCATGTACAAGGAGTATATTGTAATCTAACAGTCCTTGGACTACCATCACGTTCAAACAAATGGTTTTCCTTCTCAAAGTTATGTGTAATTTAAGAAGGATCCCTAACAGTTGACTGGTTCCTTTGTTAAAGCTTGACAAATTGTGTATGATAGGCATAAGCGATGGCAAACCAAGCACTTTACAAGTAGTTGAGGAAAGGATACTCACTGATGCCCCTTCATCTATGATAATGCCAGAAATGATCATTTTGTAAACTTGTACTATGATTCAGAATGGTACATTAGAAGGAAGGCGAGATCTTGCTAGTTGATTCCAATCAAAGGAAGTGACTAGACTGCTTGGAGGTGGAACCGAATAAACTATTGAATTAACCTCTTGAGTAGTGAGAACTGGGGGATTCTCTTCTTGTTGTGAAAGAACGAGCGGATTGCCCCCAAGTTCATCGGACTCTGAAGTAACAAAAAGAATTTGAACAATATCATTCTCAGTCTCTTTAGGAATGGTATCATTTGAAGGTGGACCTTCTGAAGGTAAAACTGGGTCAACTGCCATTTCGACCTGTTGACTTTGGTCCGGTATGGACCCAGAAGATTCACTTTCAATGATTGGTGTTTCGACCGACAGTTGAGTTATGTCAGTAAGATTTTCAACTAGTAAAGGACTTGGGGAGAGCTTCCTGTATCCAGGTGGAAGTTGCTGCGGTGAAGTAGGATGTTATGCAAGACTCCTTTGGCTTCATCTAGAAAAGGACAACGGTGAAGGGTATGGTCCCCTTCACATAACTTGCATGGAATTTGGGCCTTTATTTTTTGCCTATTATTACTAGTTGATGGTGTGCTGTCAACATGATCACCAGAGGTTGAAGCCACTATTTGGTGCAAACGGGGGGACCATTCCCTCAAGATCTAAGGAATGCACGGACATTCTCGGTGAAGATGGTCTCCTCTACAAATTATGCATGGATCTTTGAGTTTGAAAAGCTTAGTGTGCAGATTTTCACCAGATGCTGCATGGTTGCCCCCTTGCTTAACTGACTTCTTCTTCTTCTCCTTCTCTTTCTTCTTCTTCTCAGTCACCTAGTTACTAGCATCACTATTTTCACCAAGCGAAGAGGAAGAAGGGGAGGGAGAAACAAATGAAGAAGAAGGTGAAGGGTCAACTTTAGTATCAACTGGTTGCTGATTCGATTGCTGAGAAATCACGGTATTTTGAATGACTGAGGTTGAGAATAGCCATACTGGCAGGCCAATTGTGACTCCTAGAAGGGACAATGTAGTCATATATGGAGCGTCAATATTTCCCCAAGAAGAAAATGGACTAGGATTCCCTTCGACAGGGATTCCTTGATTGATGAACTCCATTATCTCAACCTAAGATCAACGAAGGAATAGGGATGTTATTCCAAATTTAATAAATTTTAATGACGCCTTGACACAACATTTCTTTTTTAATTCTTAAGAGTCGAGAAAAGGCTAAACATGACTCTAGTCCCCTTCGATTTTTAATGAGCCTGAAGTGACAAGTGCTCAAATGGACCTTTTCTTTTAAGTAGTCGAAAAGGAATGAAAGTGACTACTTTAGAAATCTAGATAGAGGGATTACCAAACCAATCACAAAACTGCAATATACACCTTGGTGATAAATTAAAAAGAAATTACCAAGGACTTATGTACGGTAGTCAATCTTACTGAATGCTGTGTTCAGTGCATTGTGATCGATAGGGCGGCAGACACGACTTCTTATGGATAAAGGATGTAAGCCTATTGTGGTCTCCCAATATATACTCGACGGTATGCGGAGCACAAGTCCATGCTATCACTTCTCTTATCAAAGAGGAGGAATCACCCAACCTTTGATGAAAACGATAGTTACCAGATTTTACGACACCCGAACACGTCTCTAGCCTAGACCTCTAGATGTGATGCGTTAGGTTCCAAAGCGTTATTAGGTTCATCGAGATTTATTTTAGAGTTGATCTTGTTTAAAATTTTGTCTTTCAAAGGTTCAATGCATGATGTTGATTTGAAATTCCTAAAAATGCAATCTGCAATGATAAGAAATCATTGTTTGTTTTGATAAATGAAAATCGTAGCTACCAGGGAAAGAAAACTATGATTCTTTCAAACAAAGAGCAAAGAGCACACTCTAAATGCACTTTCCTAAATCATTTTTCACACACAAGCTAAATGCAAATTCAAAATGCATGTATTTGTTTTTCGTTCCCTTAATGTGAGAAATGCCAAAAAGGAAAACTAGGTATAGATCTGAAATATTTCACTCAAAGCAACATTTCAACAATTTCTTTTTCAAAATAGAAAGGAATACTGAACAACACTTTTCAATTTAGAATAGAAAATTCTTTCGAAACTTCGAATAACAAAAAATCAGATCAAATACATAACAAAATGTTCAATCGACTATTCAGAGAAGGGAGACTCAACGACACTTTTGTAACAAAACGATAGATCAATTTAAGAAACTTTTCAACAAAGGATTGTAAATGATGGACAAATACATAAAAACATTTACTAATCCTAACCAATAGAGGCTGATCTATGTAATGCAAGCAAGCTTCAATAATGAGGTATTGTTCATAAGCAAAAAATCAACTAAACAGAGCTGAAAGCAAGGACAAAAAACCCAAATTTCAAGGAGGGAAATAGGCTCAGTTAGTCATCACACCTACGCTTCACAGAAACAGGGATGAATCACACTTTTCAGGCTTGGGAAGTGCGATGCATACTGGTTGACAGTGACAGATAGTGTGATGGGCCAGGGAGCGCAACTGAGGTGGGTTTTGGCTCAAATTGTGGTTGATTTCGGTGATTTAAACTGAGCTATGATGGACAGTAAAGAGCAAAGTACAGAGGAACGATCTTGGGAGGTTATTGAGCTGCCACAAGGGCATATGGAATGCTTGTAAGTCAGATGTTCAGTTCTTAAACTAAACCGAAGATTGGCTGAAGCAACATTCATCTACTATGCATTTGCAGTGCAAGAGCAGTTAGAAGGTTATCTGGCTAACTTCAGGGTTTGTCTATAGTTTATACAGCAAACAACAATAACAAACAATCACATATTTGGTCCCCAGTGGAGTCGCCATTTTGTTTCCGGGAAAACTAGTGTCTTTTTGATCTGCTAGCCCTCTAGGATTGGTAGCTATCCTAGAAACAAACAATCAAAGCAATTTGGGATTTCCTTTATGTATAATAGATAAGAGAGAGGCAAAGGAACCAACTTGGATCTTCCGCTTGACTCCTTTCTTGATATCTCTTCCCCTTGATAGAGCTTGCAACTCCTCTCCTACTTATCCCATTTAGAGAATACCTATAGAAACAAAGTAACAAAACACCATCAAAGCATCTTGATCTATTATATCATAAACATTGCAAAATCAGAAGTACAGTGAACATACAATGGCATTCACAAATAACAACATTCACAAATACACAATTGTATTGAGGAAAACTCAAAAAACTTTATTAAATATGAAGGGAGAATTACAACCAGCTATCTGATCCAGCATCATCCTCCCAGCATCAAAGCCCTTTTCACCTCATGAAATGCAAGATCACCCAACAATACAATGCTCCTTCTCAAAGACAAACTATCAGCACTTCCTTGCAAATTACAAAATTCCAGCCTCCAGATCTCTCAAATGAGGGATCCATTTATAGATGTGTGCAAGGGTGCGAATCATCTCTGGGTTTTTGGTTAGTTTCATTCCACTTGTTCTTGGTTCCACTTGGAGATTTCTTGGATCTCTTACTCATCCCTGGGCGAATTTAGAGAGGCAAGTGTCATAAGAGAAGTTTCTAGAAGATTCCATGAGCATCCACTTAGCAAACTGTCTTGGACATTTGTCCATCCTCGCTCATTGCACCCTACATAAGGCCTCATCGGTATGCATCACACCTGGCTTGTGTAGCAATTAGTATGCATCTCACCCTGACAGTGGAGCAATCAATATGGTCCAATTTTGGCCAGTTCTGAATGGTTTTTTAGGTGGAACTTTTGGGGAATGATGTAATCAGTTGACCAAGATCCTTTAGGGTATGAAACAACACTTTTAGGGGTTAAAGAGGCCTTATTTTATCGACATATAAGATTGGGGTTGCAAGTGTCCAAATATTTCTATAACATGGGAAAAAAAGAAACAAAAACCAACCAAAAAGATTTCATTTCATGCCTCGTATGAATAAAGAAAACTCAGGAAATTTTTTTCCCAACAACCCCACTACTTCACACAGCCAGCCTTCTCTCTTCTTCGGTGGTTGTGATCAAGAAGAACCCTTAGGTGAACAGCAAGACATATTTGAAGAACCTGTAGGGGAAGAAGAAGAAGAAAACATTCCTTTGGAGCCAATGGCTGAAAACAGAAATGCTAGGGAGAATGGAGAGAGAATAGAGGGTACCTTTCCCATTCAAGAGACCAATGGGGACACCAAAATGAAGAATATAAGCCCTTCAACCCTACCTCATTTCCATGGTCTGACTACAGAAGATCTTGACACCTTTTTGCTCGAGTTTGTTGTTATCTGTCAAACCTATGACTATGCAGAAGATGAGAAAAAGTTGAAACTTTTCCCTTCTACTCTCAAGGATCCAGCACTGCACTGGTTCATGGGATTACCTGACAACAACATCACAACTTGGGCTCAGATGCAACAAGCCTTTAACAGAAGAAATTTTCCGAATGACCATAGGAAGTGATGAGTCTCTAGAAGACTATGAAGAGAGGTTCTAGCTCAGTTACAAAAGGGCCGGGTGTACACTTGACCCCGAGTCTTTGAAGTTGGTCTTGCTCAAGGGAATTCGGGAAGATCTTTTAGACACCTTCCATCTACTTGCCAGGGGAGACATCTCCCAAATATCCTATGAGGACATAAAGACTATTTTTAGAAACCATTCTAGAGCAGCTAGAAATAAAGGTAGGGGGATTCAACCAATAGAAAGTACCTCTTCATCTAACTCATCCATTAAAGGAGAAATTGGAAACATACTGGAAGACTTCAAGAGTGAGATGTTGTACACTCTTGCCATGCAAATGGATACCTTACATATCAAAAGGAAACAAGAGGAAGCAGAGAGGGCTTTGGCCATTTTTTACCCTAGATGCACCAAGAGGCATCCTAGGAATGAATGCCCATTAATCTCTATGGAGGTTTGTTCAGTCTATGAAGAAAAGCATTCTACATATAAGTGCCCTTCCTTAACTAGAATTAAATTTCTATATCAAGGGGCTGAGGGAGTCATTGAACAACTCTATTACATAAACCAAAGGACGCCGCATGGACCTAGACCATACCAGCAGGGGATGAAAGGGACATCTCAAGCATACTACAACCCCAACCAAGTCACTTCCATATCTTCTTGGGGCCCTCCTGCTCATCCTTCATGGTCCATGCCTCCTCCTTGGTCCTTCACATCTCAATATCATGCCCAACTAGCTACCCATTCATTTCAATCCTATGCTCAGCTGCAGCCTCAGTGGAATGCATCAGATCAAGGGTGGAGGCCCCAATATAAATCTCTTCCTATTCTTTTGCCTCCACCACTTGCCCAACCACAACCGTTACCTCCTGCTCCACCGAAGCAACCCCAAATGCCTGCCTAGCCAAATCCGACTTAGCAAGTGTATAGTGGGGAACCATCATGCCCAACTTATGCTGTGGAGATTCAAGAAATTAACTTGCGATCTGGGAAATATCTCCCAGATAGCTAGCCTCCACCTAGGGAGGTTGAGGAAAATAAAGAGGAAAGTGAACCTAAAGCAATTCCACCCTTTCCTGAGAGACTATCCGTGACAGTCCAACCTACCCTAGAAGAAACTGAACTCTTGGGAGAATTGAAACATTTATGTGTGAAGATACCACTTCTCCAAGCCATAAAAGATGTTCCTATCTACAATAGGTTGACCAAAAAGAAATGCTTTAGGCATCCAGGAAGGTGCAAGAGAGATGCCCCAACCATCAATGTCATAGGACAACTGTCCGACTTGATGTTAGGGCAGGTAATCTGTCCAAAATATCTAGACCCTGGAAACCCAATAGTTGATGTCCACATCAATGGAACCATGATCCCTCATACCTTGATTGATCTGGGAGCTTCCATTAATGTGATGACAAAGGACACAATGCTCAAACTTAACCTCCAGGGCCCCATGAAGAAGACCACGACCATGCTACAGCTAGCAGACCACACCACCATGACCAGTGAGGGGATTGTGGAAGATGTGATGGTCTCCATTGATTCTTGGGAGTACCCTACTGATTTCTTAGTTCTCCAGCCAAAGGTAGAGCTCACTAGGTATCCTCTCATTTTTGGAAGACCCTGGTTGGCTACAGTCGATGCCTACATCAGCTGTCGAGTTAGGAACATGACCATAAAGAACAGGTACATGTCCAAGTAGTTAATCCTATATCCTCCTACCCAACCCTTGCTAGAACATGATATACCTCTTTGGTTGGAGGAGGGAGATGAGGATGAAGTCTATTATACACCGCTTTGTGCATTAGAAATTGCCATGGGGGGAAATAGCAAGATGAGGATGATATGATTGAAAATTTGATTTAGAATCCACCTCCCAGTGTATCACCATTACAGGACATAGTAAGAGAAGCCCAAAACAACCACTCAACTGATATCTGTGCGGCTGACTCTGCTTCTCTTTGTGTTAAGAATATAGAGTTCGACCCAAAAAGAACCTTGAAAATCAATCCATCCCTTTCCACTTCCCAGGAGAAGGAATTGTGTAGCCTACTGAGAAAACACCTAGATGCCTTTTCCTGGAGTTATAAGGAGATGAAGGGAGTGCACCCTTCAATATGTACTCATCATATATACATCAGTGAGAATTGCAAGCCAATCAAGCAGCCTCAAAGGAGGATGAATCCAACACTTAAAGATATTGTTAAGGAAGAACTGCAGAAATTGCTTGATGTAGGATTCATCTATCCCATCTCTGACAGTGAATGGGTCTCTCCTTTGGTTCTAGTGCCAAAGAAAAATGGTAAGTGGAGAATCTGTGTCGATTATCGAGAATTGAACAAAGCCACTAAAAAGGACCATTTTCCTTTACCTTTCATAGATCAAGTGTTAGACAGTCTAGTAGGGAAAAAAATTTCTCTTTCCTAAATGGGTTTAGCAGGTACAATTAGATTCAAATCAGCCCGAAAGACTAAGATGAGACCACTTTCACTTGTCCTTGGGGTACCTTTGCATACCGGGTCCTTCATTTTGTTTTGTGCAATGCTCCAGCCACTTTCAAAAGAGCGGTATTGAGTATATTTTCTGAATTAGTTCATGATGCAGTAGAGATATACATGGATGACTTTACTCCTTATGGTTTTGACTTTCAGGAAGCTTTCTATAACCTAGGAAAAGTTCTTTACAAGTGTATTGAGATGAACCTATCCCTTAGTCCGGAAAGAATTTTTTTATGACTAAAGGGATAGTGTTAGGTCATGCGATATCTCAGCAGGGACTGCAGGTGGATCCCAACAAAATTGCCATCATCCAAAGGGTTGTTGGACACAGATTGTCATTGATGTCAATATGGCAATATTCAAGGAAGGAGACAGAGCCAAAGAAGAGGAGCACATAGAGCCAAGAGGAGCAGAGGTAGTTAAGCATTGTATGAAGTTGCTGGTGAACGCTCGTGAAGGCTGCTACAGCTGTTGAACATTGTTGAAAAAGTTGGAGAAAAGTTGTTGAAACACCAATTTCTCCATTGCTGAAACACTGGTACTTGGAAAAAAGTTGTCGATACACCAATTTCGGCGTTGCTGAGACACCAATTTCTCCGTGACGACATTATATTTTCAGCACATCAATCGAAGGTAAATTGAATGGAGGAGGGAAGCCAGAAGGTCGAGCGAGTGTTGAGGAAGCCAAAGCTCAAGAGAGCAAGGAGGAAGCCAAAGAGCCATTGAGTAAGTGAAAATGAATGGACAAAGGCAAAGGCATGAAAATGTATAAAACAGTAAAAACAAAGAACTGTTGTTGCTGTTGGTATGGTGAAGAACTAGAGTGTGAAGTAGTAGAAGCAGCAGAGGCTGTAGAGGCAGTAGGAGAAGAAGAGGCAGGAGAGCAGGAGTGAGACAATCTTAGCTAAATAGTGTGCAGCAGCATACCTGTTTATACCAAGGTTGGGTTGGATCCCAAGAGGTTGGAGCCTCAGAACTGAACTGGACTGAATTCATTTGGGGTAGGTGCTCCTAAGTGCAGAACTACTGCAAAACAGACTTGGTGCTCTGGAGGTTGGAGCCTCACTGAAGTCCAAGTTGGAGCTTGGCAACTATTCACAATCAGATTTATACTTATATTGTATTTATTTCATTGCATTGTTTTTGAGTTTTAATAAAAGCATTAATTTCAGCTGTTGATTTCTATGTTCTGTGTATACATACACATATCTATATATGTTGTTGGCAATCACTAGAACAATTAAATAATAATAATAATAAATACTGATTCACCCCCCCTCTCAGTATTTCCAACAAGGGTCCCACCTCCTCAAAAGGTGAGAGATGTCAGAAATTTCCTAGGCTTAGCTGGGTATTACAGGAGATTCATTAAAGATTTCAACAAGCTAGCCTCTCCTTTGTTTGGCCTCTTAGGCAAAGATTTTGAGTTCATCTGGTCAGAAAACTATTAAGAAGCCCTAGATACATTGAAGAGCAAGTTAGTGACTGCCCTAATTCTCCGAGGCCCAAACTGGATCCTACCTTTCCGCATTCACACAGGTGCCTTGAACAAAGGAATACGAGCAGCCTTAGGAAAAATTAATGAAAAGTTACCTTATGCCATATACTTTATAAGCAAAAACTTGTCAAAGGTAGAGTTAAACTATACAATGACTGAGAAGGAACTCCTAGTTGTCGTGCACTCATTAAACAAATTCAGACATTATATCACAGGCTATCAAACCTTTGTGCACATTGATCATGCTGCAATTAGATATTTAATGAAAAAACCAGATGAAAATGCTTGCATTATTAGATGGTTTCTTTTACCGCAACAATTTGATTTGACCATTATTGATAAGCCTAGTAAAGAAAATGTTGTTGCTGACTTTTTGTCTAGAGTAAATTTGCTTGCAGGTGAAGAAGGAATGGTGGATGACCAAATGCAAAATGATCATCTATTTTCTATTTCAGTACTCTCTCCATGGTTTCCTGATATAGCAAACTACTTGGTTTTAGTACAGTTCCCACCACACCTATCCTCAAAAGAGAAGAGTAAGATAGTAAGGAAAAGCACCCCTTTTAGCTGGATTGGGGGAAATCTCTTCAAACTTGGCCCAAATTAGATCTTGAGAAGATTTGTTAGGGAGGAGGAAGTCTTTGACATCCTCCTGACCTGTCATGATGGGCCTTGTGGATTTCATTTTGCAGCAAAAAGAATTTCCTTCAAGATATTGCAAGTAGGATACTACTATCCTACTCTTCATCAAGATGTGAGGAGATATACCAGCCAATGTGATCGGTATCAGAGGATGGGGAAACCTACTCTAAAGGATGAGATGCCCATCCAACCTCAAGTGACCTTTGAGCCATTTGATAAGTGGGGCATGGACTTTATGGGTCCTATCAGCCCTCTGTCAAAGCAGAAACAATACATCATTGTGTGCACCGATTACCTGACAAAGTGGGTAGAGACCAAAGCAATCAAAGCAGCAACAGAGGAAAAAGTAGCTATGTTTTTTAGAGAAAACATATTCTATGAGTTCGGGTATCCAAGAGAGTTGGTCACAGATCAAGATAGTCAGTTCACTTCCAATTTGATTGAAGACTTACTCACACATCATAGAATCAAGCACAGGACTTCCACCCCTTACCATCCACAGGCGAATGGGCAAGTGGAGGTCACTAACAGAGCATTGGAAGGGATCTTGACCAAGGTAGTGTGAAACAATGGAAAAGACTGGGTGGACAGATTAGTTGAGGCCATTTGGGCCTACAACACAACATGGAAGACCACCACAGGGTTCACACCCTATGAACTAGTCTATGGGAAGAAGGCTTTGTTGTCAATAGAATTTGAATTCAATACCCTAAGGATGGCAGCTCAGCTAGACCTAGACCTCAGCCCTGCACAAAAAGAAAGATTACTTCAGCTCAATGGATTGGATGAACACAGATTGTAGGCCCTTCTCCATATAGAGGTAGTTCATCTTCAGAGAAAGATATGGCATGAAAAAAATATCAATAAGAAATTCCAAGAGGGAGATTAGGCACTACTCTATGATTCAAGATACAAAGATTTCAAAGGCAAGCTGAGGACAAGATGGCTCGGACCCTACACTGTGGAGAAATGCAATGACAATGGTTCAGTTCTGATCAGAACCATTGATGATGAAGCCATCCCCATGCTTGTCAATGGACATCAGTTTAAAGTCTACAAGAGACTCCTCTCCAAGTGAGAGTTCATTGAAGATTTGAATAAGATAATGATGGTAGTGGAGCATGTCTTAGCCTCCACTTCACCCACTCATTGAAGAAAAAGAAAAGGAGAAATAAAAAATATGGACTCAAGTGAAAACCTCCATGAGGCGGTTGAGTCCCATCATTGGGTTGAAAACCTCTTTTGAGGCAGCCCAATGATTTCAAAAAAAAAAGAGAAAAAAAATAATATCCCTGGGTGAAAACCTCCCTTGGAGGTGCCCAGGGCAGGAAATTAGGGTGAAAACCTCCCTGAGGCACCCTAGTTGTTTTCAACAAAAAAAAGGGAAAAATAGAATTGAATTTTCATTTGCATTGCAAGTTTGCAGGAGGACTATAGGAAGCAAAGGAAGGTGCCAAGGAAACCCTGACATCCACACTAGCACCTATCCTATCTTCTCCACACTTTTCTCCATCATTTTTGGCATTTCTTTCACCCCACTATGCTTCTTTTTCAAAAACTGTGTTTTCTACAAGAGGCTGTGTTTTCTACAGGAGGATCCTGTAGGAATTACAAAGAGCCAAAAATGGATATAAAAGGCACTTTGAGGGCAAAAGAAGCTTCATGAAGAACCTATAAACCCTCCTATAGTCTTCAAACCTCCTTGCCATCATTTCCAAGCCTACATCACACCCCAAGCATCATTCCTCTTCCTATCCAAGAAAAACACGGAAAAAAACAGTTTTTCTGGAAAAGAAAAAAAAAAAACAAAAAATAAGAGAGGAAGCAGCACTATCCACCTCACCTGAAGCCTACCTACTACCTCTCCATCTCTATCTACACCTCTAGCATCATACTCAAAGCTCCATGAACAGAAACAAGCTGAAGTTTCAAGAGGAGAAACAGCTACAAGAGCTCCAGTAGGAAATCTTGTAGCAGTTGATCCCATCAAAACCCAGCACCAGCAGCAGGAGAGTGCAAAAATGAAGATTAAGAAGACACCTGAAGCTCAGATTCAGCCATAGAAGAACCTACACAAGAAACAACCACACATCAGCAAGAAAACAGCATGCATCAAAAGAAATAAAGGCATGCAATAGAGAGAGAGAGCCACAACACCTCACAACAAATACATTTGGATCACATGTAAGTAAATAACTCGCTCCTCTGTTTGCATTTGTGGAATTAGAAGTCATGAAAAAGCAAGGAGATGGTTGAGGTTGAACGAGGGAAAGGTGGCCAGTTAACTTGGCCACCTTCATCTAGTTGACTTAACTCATCCGAGATGTCACCCACATGTGCGCATAGTCAACTCAAGAAAGATTTCAAGGACAAGTAGTGGAGGAATTGTGAACTCCAATGCAATAATGAGGGATGATTACGAGGAGGGGCCATGATGACAAGGAAAGTGGGGACCAACTGTCCGAATATGGCCAATGTATATTTTGCTAGCTCACCCCCCATCGCCGAAAATATCCATAAAGGGTAATAAGTACTCCTCCTCGAGCATTCTCACCACCTTTTCCTTCATTCTCTCCTCATAACTTAGCTACAATAGTCCCCTTGTTCCCCCACATCCTTGTAAACATCGTCCTTCATCGATATCTCCCATATTCCTGCTCTCGGTGTTTTCTATAGGAGCACCTACAGGTTCTACAGGAGCACCTACAGGAATTCTACAGGAGGGACAACAAGCTTCTATAGGAGGGACAGTGAGTTGTTTTGAAGGGAGAAAACACGAGTTTTAGCACAATGTTCAGTCTGAGGAGGTAGGTTTCATGCATGCCCCCATTGAATATCAATATATGCAAGAAGTTGTTTCAAATTGAGGAGGAAATAAAGTCTTTAGGAGAGGAGAAAATACATAAAAAAATAAATAAATAAAATTATGCTTATTTAAAAGAAAAACATAGTCTCATATTTTTCTCTGTTTTTCTCAAA